>OZ020518.1:20292562-20551658 GCA_963971425.1 Bryoerythrophyllum caledonicum
AAGATGTACATCGTGCTAAAACATTGTTGAACCCTCCGCAGGACTTGTATTCTGCGAAATTTAAGCAGTTCCAGACGAAGTTAAAAGCGCATGAGGCAGCAGAAGCGGATCAGCAAATCAAATACGGGGAGATTCGTCAAGAGTGCCAGTCGTTGCAAGCACAACTCACCGCCATTGCAGCCTCGCGGCATCAGCTCGAGGATAATCTCAAAGTCGAGACCTCGGCCCGCGCTCAGCTTGTAACTGAGATCTTCCACATGCGAAAGGAGAATGAATCGTTGCAGGCCGAGCTGGAGATGGTGAAAGTGAATCAAAAGGTGACCTGATTACATTCCCCGCCACACAACAGAACACTCCCATCATGGCCGATTAAGAGAAGAATGGCTGTGTGTGCAGTTCTTCGGAGGACAGGCGAGGAAAGGCCGTCTCCCAATGGAGAAGATGGACTTGATAAACACGGTGAATCAACTGCTGTCCGAGAACAGCAAGCTGCGAAGTGACAAAACGGCCATCGAGGAGGAGATGAAGAAGCAACGACGAACGAGCGTGCTGGAACGAGTCAGGAGCGTTATCACGTCCCGAGATGTAGCCATGTGTGCAAGCAACAAGGTGACAGCCTCACGAAACATCACCTCTGCTCAGTGCCAAACGACGTCCAAGAAATAAGTGGTGTCTGAAGATTCACGTGATGCTCTCTTCTTCGCAGGTCGGTGACTCTGAATTGGCAAACAAGCTAGCAAGGGTCCGACTGCAACATCTTGGCCAGAGCTCACCCACGCAATTCGCACTCACTGATGGCAGCGCTGGCTTGAGCATGGCGGTGCTCCCCAACCCCTTCGTGCAAGCACCGGACTCGGATGCATCTGACCCAGCAACAGAAGTTTCATCTGCTAGGTTGTCATCGTCCCCTTCCAGAGCCTCTGAGAGTCCCTGCCCATAAGTACAATGTGTTGGGTGCAATCTCCGTCTCACACCGTCATGGGTCCTGTGCAGGATTTCATACGCCCCAGCTTCAAAGCCCAAAAGGATGCCGAGTCTTTTCGAAGCAGGGCAGACGGGTCTGGCACAACTGGCTGGCCTAAGAGAACGTGGGATCACGGTGGGTACTGTTTTGAGTTGAGTTGACATGTTTCACACACAACCAGGTCGTACACAGAGATCAACCTCCCAGAAAGTTTGATGAAATTTCATCACTTCACTGAAATTTCGAACGACAGCCAATGTTTTCCGGGGTGCTGTCAAAATGAGGTGACCCTGATTTTGTGAAACAAAGGCCTCAGCTAACGTCATCTGAAGCTTCGTTTCCACAATCTGCCCTAACATTGGTCTGTGACTCCGCATCAGCTCATGACTATGCCAAAGTAATACTTTGTAATGGATACCATAGCTTGAGGATTGCACAAGTGACAGTATGGTTTGCCAGGCCAAATCCTTGCGAGGAACTATAAACATGGAGCTTGCGCTCTTCGGCATTACGGTCAATCCGTCCTCCACCTAGCTGAGATACCTGCAGCAGCGTACAGTCCCATTGTCCTCACTTGTCACCAACTGGTGCACTTGTCACATATCTTAGATGATGCAAATAATCTCATCAGGCATGAGCACTGAAAAGAAAAAAGAAACCACACCTGGAGTCCGACATCCTTGAGTTCTTCCTCGGTTGCTTTCAAAATATCGGAATGATAAGCGAGTTTACCATTACCCCTGACAATCTGTCCAATTCAAGCAACCCATTGTAGTGTACAGTCTAACCTTGTTAATATCACACCCTCCGTTTCACCCAAAAGTGTGATATTATCAAGGTGTGACAATTTTGATAATATCACATTTGGCAATTTTAGGCAAAATGTGATATTATAAAAAAAAATCCAAAAAAAATCCAAAAAAATGTTAGAAAATTAAATAAAACAACAAACTATCATACACTTGGTTTTCCAACTTGAATAAATCACCAGTAGATGCCATAACTCACAAAAACCAAAGAAATGAATCACTTTTAGTTAGTGACATCCATATTAGGACATAATAAGCTAGTAAATTCATTGAGACCTAACATAAATTATTTATCTCACCTCATGTGAAATAATCATTGAGACATAGCAGGTGACAAGGTGTAAGGTATATAAATTATGTTAGGTCTCAGGTTTAACACTTGCTCCTCCAGCAAGTCTCAATTATAAAAATATGGTACACTCTGGAAGGAGCGGCTTCTTCTTCATCTGAATTTTTGTTTGTTAAAACTCTGTAGGAAATTCCGGATCAGAGCCTAAGCCAACAACGCATATAATTCTTCATGGTGACCCACCGCTCAGGCCCATTTCTACCTCAAAGGCCTTCATAGCAATCCACAATCACAACCCAAGCTAATCAATCCACCACTGCAGTACTGTACCACCCTAAAGATCACACATGATTCCTACACCTAGTAATAATTTGTTAGCAATTTACAAATTCATGGGCCGTTGTAGTACCAGGAAAAAATTGCTACTCCCACATGAGCTGAATTGTAACTCAAGTCGTTGGAGGTGTGCAACAGGTCGTTGTAGCTAATGGGTCGCTGCTTTGTTTCGGAAAACCAACAATCGATTCGCAGTGATCCAAGGGCTTTACAACAAAGGCACCTCGGAAACCAGCAAAAGAAGGTTCTGGATTCTCTGAAGAAAGACATCTGCAGGTCCCAGAACGACATTGAGATTTACTTTGTTTGCTACGCGTTGCCAGAAGCCATGATTGAGATGATGATTCAACCCAACGACTTGCAACCTGCAACCCAACGACTTGATCGCATCCTCTACACTCCAACAACCTGCGACCCAACCTGCGGACTTATCACGACCCCACCTTTACAATCCGGCACAGCTTGCAGATACCCTCGGGACAATGCCACCGCAAGGAAACTCTCAGGAAAACGGCCGCCGCAAGGAAACCCTCATATTCTCCAGAGTCATGTTGGTTCAAGCTCGAAACCCTCGCACTTCCCAGAACTCTCGTCCTCACCAATATCTATGATTTGCCGACATTTTTCATCCACAAATCACCCTCACTTGTACATACAGTACAACATTCCGACGAGATAGGACATCATCTATGCTTATTCATCCATCCATTTTTGATATTGTCACACTTACACTACATATTTTGAAAAAAAAATGTGATATTATCAAGGGTGATAGTGATATTAACAAGGGAGTTTTACACTACGAAAATCCGTTTCAAGGTTTTGGGTGACAATATCAAGGTGTTCTATTAACAAGTGTGATATTATCAAGGTTAGACTGTAATCTGATCATATAAATATAGAGAGATTCTAAAGTTAGGGAGAGTTGTCAACACAAAAGTTTTTACAGCAATGACAAAACCATCAACCAAGTCATGAGTGGTTCGTTTTTTTTATTTGCACCACTTGCTTGGTCTAAGCCAATCATACTTGCTCCCTCCACGTCTAGTCCAATACTCTTTGTTCCCTCCACATTTCTGATGCCCAAAAGCAACCCTACAAACCTTCCCTCAAAACCATCCTAGCAAATCTCAACGCACTAGGTCTACCACCGTACTACATTTATTCCTAAAATAAAGTATACTAATAAAAGTCGTTTGGCACTAAGTGATAATCAGTGCAAACTCATAACTTTTGTTGAAGTGTAACCTCTGCTCTGTTATAATTCTTGACATGTAAGCATAGTTGAAATGTTTTATTTTAACAAAAAAGTATTGAATATGACAATCTATGCAAGAGTTGGCATTTAGTACAGAATAATGTTAAAAATCAAAATGCATAGTTTATGTTTAGTTTAGAATATTGTCATATAAACTCTAACACTAAATGTCAACTATGCGTTTAGTTCTAAGTAGTGTGCAAAGAATACATATAATGTTTGGCGTAGAAAATTTTAGAATTTGAGGAGCAAACTTCATTTTCAAATGTGTATGAGCTGTTAATCATCAATGAACACTACATCTTTGAACAGAAGAGTCTATATAAATGTAAAAATAACCTAGACAAATTTCAAAGAGAAAAATATGAATTCAAATGTCACAGGTAAGCATAAAGAAAAATTAAAAGCGGAATTAAAATTACTCATCAAATCCATCAATTGAAAATGGAAAAGATGAACCTTTCAAGAATGTAGCCATGGTATCTTCTTCTAAATGTACATGATATATTGTATGATTTTTTTTGCGAATTGTGACAAAACAGATTGAATAATAATTGCAATCAAAGAGGTCTTAGTGGTGGTGCGAACAGACACTTTATTCACGCCGGTCCCCCTCGGGAACCGGCATTCTTCTTCTTCTTCTACAATCAAAGATAAAAAATTTGTCCTTCAAACAGACACTCAATCCTTTAGGGGTTAAGGCGGAATGTAGGTTCTTGAAACTCTTAAATTCCTTAATAAAGGATGAAATTTTCCTCAAAAACCACATCACAGTGAATGCCTTTTTATGAATTTTTTTGGAAGAAATGAAAAAATTTGAGTACTTTACATTGTTTCTAAAAAGAATGTGTGATTTTGTATGCAACTAACCAATGTCACTTCCTTTGATATTTTAATGGAAAAAAAAAATTGTAATGCAAAAATCTCCTTTGGTTCAATGGAAAAAGAAATAAAAAAGTAATAAGAAAGAATCAAAGTTTCCAAGCACTATATAGAGAAGTTTTCTTTCTTTCACTACATTAGGCACATAGTTTGGAGATTTAACCATTTTTTTTGTCCTTTTTATTCCTTACCTCATAGAATGGTGTTTTGCACTTCTTAAATTTACCATGTGGATTAAGATTTTACATGAACTTGAAATTGTTAAAACAAAAAATTGTACAAATGTCAGAGATATAAAATGAAGAAAAACATGTTCAATTTTTTAGTTTAATAAGAACCAAAGCTAAAGACGAAAAATCACAAAACATTGAATATGTATTTAAATTTCCATAAGTGATGATATGAATTAAAAAAGAAAAAAAACTCTACATGGCTTGACGGCCCGGGTCATCTGTTCCACGGACCAGTGCCTTGGTAGCTGGCCTTGGTGGGGAACAGGTCCATATCTCATGAAAGGTCCCCAATTTCAAGCCTTGCCTACCCCCATAATGCTTGAATAATTCAATAAATTCATGAAAATGATGAATTTTTCTATTTTTATTTAATTTATTTTCTAAATTAGTGGGGAAAAATGGAACATTCAAACTGTTGGGATTGACGAATTTGCAAAATTTTGTGGAGCAAGAAATTTCATACCACTTTTCTAGTCATTCTCATGGTTTTGTACCCCCTTTCAATATAGTATTTATCTCAGCATGTTGTACCTCTCAAATTGACCTCAAATTTTGCACACAATTACTGTACGCATTGGTCGGGTTCAGACACTTTTTGCCAAATCAATTATTTTTTCTAATTCACAGTGGTTTGGATACAACAAGTATCACCTATATGTTACATGAATATCACATAGATATTACATGGGTATGACCTTTGATAAATCCCTTGAATTTTCCAAATTTTTTGGGCGGTCTCCATTTTTGAATTAATTATGTACGAATTAACCAACACATAGGGGAGCTAACATTACATGGGTCATATTGGTGAAGAATTTGAACACACTTTAGTGTAAAAGTTGGAAGCCTTGATAAGTCAAAGTGGGGTGACCTTGCCCAACAAGATGAGGACTTTTTATTCTTGCACTTCAAACATTATAATCTTTATATTCATGTGGTGGATTGCAACCAAATATACATGGCATGCTAATATAGAAGTCTGTTTTAAGATCTTATGGTTAGAAATCTAAAATTGGACCTAAAGAATGGATTTTGTTGCCTCTTTTTGACAATGGCAATTTCAGACTGACTTTGAGCGAAATCGTAAGGAAATTTAGTTAACAACTACTAGTACAAATAAGAGCGTATCACTCTTGAAAAACTTTAAAATTATCCATGTTATAAAAACAACATTCCTCTTCATCATGGTTTTTGGATATGTTCTTGAGAGACTTACATATGATGAGTGATTGCCGGTGGAGGTAGAGCTACTAACTTGATCCCCCTTATGAAAAGTCTCGAAAAAACATTCAATACCTCCATTAATCCAATTAAGAAGCCATTCACAAAAATCAACACCATTGCTACCCGACATTCAATGTCCACATTTCTACACAAACAAAAACTCAAAATTAACCAACCTCTCCCAAAATAATATGATATTCCTTAAAACCTCTCAAAATACACATTCAACCTTTATAAATCATCTTTTGGAATTGAACCCTCTGGCTTTGGTTGGTCCTTAGTTCCTGGTTACTAGTTACAGAGTGTCTACACTCAAGAGGAAAGAGTAGTTCCATACTACTAAACCTATGTCTGATGGATATGAATTTAGTGGTGAAACGAACAGACACTTTATTCACTCGAGCCCCCTTTAGGAACCGGAAATCTAGTTCTTTTTCTTGCATGTATAATGAATTTGGATCAAAACAATTCATGTATAATGAATTAGCAAAATCTTGTCCTCCACAATTGATACCCGTCAAGACGCATTTGACAGGTGTCTTTGACGGGTGTCAATTGTGGAGGACGGGTGTCAAAATATTGTCCCCCGCAATTGATACCCGTTTAGACTCGGGTGTCATGAAACGGGCGTCCTCCACAATTGATACCCGTTCTCCACAATTGACACCCGTCCTCCACAAATGACACCCGTTTGTTACCACCCCAATACGAACTTAAACCCTCTGTATACTTCGGCGGTCATTGTGCGGAACAGTGCGAGTAGTGTTTGGTGAACGTTTTGTTGCAGAGCTTTGGAGCTCGAGGTTGACGATGCTGGAGGTTGCGGCACAGATCTAGGAGGAGTTTTGCGTAGTTTTGGCGAGGGTTGTGGCGTTTTGCGGCGCTTCTCGTGATTGTACTCTTTGGCGGGACGTTTGGCGAGGTGTTGATGGAGTTAGGGCTTAATGAGAGTGATGCGCATGTTGAGATGTAGGTTTTGAGGGGGAGAGACACGGAGTGCAGGATGAAGAAGGCGTTGATGGAGCTCTGCGATCTGCTGGCGGAGGACAGCACGGTGTTGTCGCACGGGCTGTCGTTGCTGTGGAGCCAGTGTCCATCGCTGGAGAGTTTCACCGATGCGGGATTTCGGCCGACGGTGCGGCAGGTGAATGGAATTCTGGCCGCGGCGAGGTATTTGGCGCGGTCTAAGGAGCCGGAGAATCTGGATGGATTGCTGGCGCTCGTGTTGCAGTTCGTGAGGACGATACCTAACATCTCACGGAACGAGGCGTGGCCGGGGTTGTTCACGTCGACGGAGGTTTTCGACGGCTACTTCCTGGAGTTGCTGGAGTATCTTGCTGAGGTTTCTGTGAAATGGCCTAGTGTTGCGAGTTCCGTGAGCAATGCACTTACGGATTTCGTGATGGGGATTACGGAGGAGGAGGAGTGGATGCGGCTGCCTGCGGTCAGGTCGTTGCTCGCGGCGTTGGCGTCGAATTTTGCGGCGTTGGATGCTGCGGATGCGGAGTCGTTGGCGAATTCTCTTTTGCGGGATTGGCTCCTGCTGCCAACGGTGACGATGGAGTCGTCGTCTTCTGCGCCCCGGAGCGCCTCTTCGCAGAGCCTGTCCACGCAGAGCTCGCCTGTTCGGAATTTCTTTTCTTCTTCGTCGTCGTCTTCCAACGGGAAGTCGAGCTCTATGAAGGATTTGAGGATGGCGCAGGGGTACATGAGTGACGGTGCTACTGATCGGCTTTCGACCTCGGCGGATGACAGCCCTAAGTATGATGCTAATACTTTCTTTACTCCAAATTCTACGCCTCGAGGGACTCCCGGGAGAGAATCTGAAATTGTTGGCAGTTTCCTTCACATGAATGGCAATGGGCATAGGAGCACTAGCTCCGATTACGTTGATCACCACGACTCGAATAAACGGACTCGCCAAATTTTTTCGGCGTTGGAAGGAGAATCCATTTTGGCGTTGGAGCGTCAGGAGCTTGGTTTTAGGTTGTTCGTTCAGATTTTGGAGAAAAGTGAGGTGAATGAGCAGCTTGTTTCGCAATTGAGGATTATGGCGATCCGTCAGCTTGAATCTCTTGTACCGCTCCTGAAGGCACGTCTCTCTTACTTCCGTAATCACGTTTTTCTCGAATTTATATCTTTGTTTCTGAGTTATAACTGTGGAGTATAAAGGGAAATAGCGACTGATGATGTCTACTAATTTTGCCTTCCTCTTACCTAGTGCAAGCAGCCTTCACGCTTGTTTTTCTCTTATTTAGTAACGCTTATTTTCTGAGTTTGTTGAGAATCTGCTGTTACAGATTCGGAAACGTGAGTGGCCAGTAGATGGAGTGCCACTTTTGCCTAAAATGAATATGAAGTTGCAAGCCGCGCAAGCCGCTGCCGCCGTGATTACCATTGTAATGAAGTCAGAATCAGAAGGGAGGCCCTCGAGGAGTCCTATGGATCGCCAATCCTCTAAAAGTCTCACACAAGAGATTCTGTTTCTGCTGGATACGGCCGATGCATGCATGGCGTCACCATGGAGAAAGATGAAATCATGCGAATGTTTATTCGGAACTCTACTTTCAGTGGTATCTAAAGCATGTTCATCACAAGAAAACCAGATTTTAAGAATGCTCCTATTGCGAATTAAGACACTTGTGCTGGCAACCTGTTCCCAAGTAAGTAGTTCCTTGTAGCCAATGCTTTGCACATCACTTTTAAGTCCCGAATCTGATCATTATTTGTAACAATAGCTGGGGAAGAGCTAACTTTGAGTGGGTTGGTTCTTGGGTCAAGTATATTATCTTAATACGTACGGAGTTTGAACGATAGTGATAATTTGAAGTCGCATTTAATTTGTCTGGAATAATCATGATAACTCTTGGATGGGTCGCCCGGGTATAATGTTGCTGACCTTTTGCAACTGGTCTTGCGATTAGAGAGTTGGGGCTTCAGTTCAGTGCATCATATTGTCGCCGAAATATGTAATGTGGTCCTTGTGAAGCTTCCTTGCTGACAAGTGGGAATACAGCCTGACACCTCGGCCGGACATCAGTCACCTGTTTTTGAAAGCGTCACCAAGACATCTTGCTATCTCATTGAAGCTAGCTGGGATGTGGATAGGGCTGCCGTAGAGTCGTTTCTTTTGTCCTTGGCTGCATATGTGAGGGAACGTCTTGAACAGGTGATTGTTTTCACATCACTCCTCAACGCAAGTACTACACTTCTGTTTTAATATATCTTTCTAGGCGTTGAGAACCATTTGAACTGGTGCCTATTTGAAAATTAGAACTCGACAGTTTTTGCTTGATCAAACCAAGGCGTGTTTGACATAAATTCGAGATTCGATTTATGAGATGTTCTCATGTTACTTGTCCAATGTGGATTTGTGTTTTGAGCAGGAGAAAAAGTTCAAGCAGACCGCAATATACACGCAATTGAACGTGATACCATTGCTCGCGAACGTAGTGGTTTTGTTAAACAGGACAGAGGCTGTGGAGTTAATTTTGCCACTTTTTGTAGAGAGCTTGGCAGAAGGCGATGCTTCTGCTCCCAGTCAAATGAGACTGAAGGTGAGTGTTGAAAGTTTTTGGACGCCACAGTAAACTTGCACATCTCCGAGTATGTCGGGTTTTAATGTCGGCCAAGCCATATTTATAGTTAACGTAAAATGTTTTGTGGAGCAGGTACTTGAAGCGGTGGCGCGGATGGCTTGTTTGGGCTCCGAAAAACCATATAGAGAAGTTGTGGTCCTGCTTACAATGAGCTATTTGAAGAAGCTTGATTCCATTGCCTCACCAGAAAGAAAGAATCTTGCTCCTGAAGCAACAACAGAGCTCCTGCAGGTCTTTTAGTTTTGATGGCTGATTTGCAAGCTGTGTTTTGTGTTCCCTTTATGACATGCGGTTTTATCCTACATTTGTTCATTTTCTCTTATTTGCATCATATGTATCAATTTGTTCACCGATATATTTCGACATCTGCCAGTCAGCCTAGACAGTGATTCTGAAATACAATTTATTTTTGGCGTTTTGGACTTATATGTAGGTTGTTTTTCCAGACGTTACCTTTGGCTTTTTTGCACATTGCTCAAGGCTTAAAAGGAGCACATCTCCGTTCCGATTACCGGCAGCGGCTTTTGAATCTCTGCTCTGATGTGAGCTCGATTGTCGAATCAAAGATGGGCAGGTTTGTGCATTTTTCAAGTCTGTTTTTTCCAAAAACGTATGTTTAAAGGGTAGTCTAAATGGAATTAGTCAATAAACATAGTTTGTAATTCTTTATTTACATTTCCGCATCCAAATTTATCTTAGCATTTGCGTTCAACATCTGCGTTTCCTGCTTGGTGGAGCATATGTGATCACGTGAGAAGGCTAAGGACTGATGGATATTTTGTTCGCAGTAATGGGGCTGAGTACCTTGGGCCATTAATTCCTGCAGTTGCGGAAATATGTTCCGACCTGCAGCCAACACAGGAAGTAGACTCTTCAACGCAAAAGCTGTTTCGCAATCTATGGTTCTACATTGTTCTCTATGGCCTAGCTCCTCCTCTTCAGAAAATCCAGCAACATCCTGGACACTCTTTGAGCTCCAGTAGATCCATGAGCTCAAGTAGTCGGGGGAGACTTGGCGCCAATCAAACAGTTTCAGGCCCGTATGCTTGGAATGAGGAGTGGTTATGTGCTGTTAAGCGTCTTACTCAATTCACTCCACCTCTTGTAAGCATATTTCTGCTTCCACATTTTTCTTGCATTGCAATGGGTATGTGAAGGCGTTCTCACATATGCAAGAGTCATCTGTCAATTCGTCACATCTTTCTTGTACTGTCAATCTGCTGGTGTGAGTATTTTGTCATCTCAAGGGCACATGTTGATCATCGGGACATTGGAATTAGGTGATGACATCACTGAAGTGGCTAGAAGACGAAGCTGAGCTGGTTGCGCTTTACAATACTAAAAACAAACAAGAAAATGGGAACGAGAGAAGGTCTGCGGTGCAGCGTGACCTTCTCTCTGCTGCTATAGGAGGACGGTTAAAAGCTGGATCGTTGAGCAATCTCTCAGGTATCCTCGTATGTTCCATATTTTATCGTATGCTTATTCCTTGTTAATGTGACTTTGTAACAGCGCCGGTATTACTTGCTGGAAGATCTTCAGGTGGTCTCTTTAGATGTATATCTTCGTGAAGGATTGACTGGTACAAGGACCTGAAGTTTACACTATGCATGTGCCTCATTGATCTGATATGAACTGAATTGAAGTATAATAGAATGGGCTTCGCTATCGTCAAACAATCCATAGAAAAACAGCCTAAGTGTTCAATCCAGTGACTGAGATGCTTGGAGATCTGGTGATAGCCTAGAAGTTGTTTTCACCCACTTTTTTTGTGTGCTAAACAGCACCTCAAGGACAGTGGATTTCTGATTTTTTTGGTCTGAATCTTGTATCTAATAGCGATTCTGAATCGTCTTAATTGTGCAACTCAGGAGTAAAGGCCACCTACCTTCTTGCTGTAGCATTTTTGGAGATCTTGCGGCTCAGCCACAAAGGAGGTGTCATCAGAAAGGATGGTGGGGATTTGGATTACATTAGTCTGTTGACCTGTGCGTTCAAATACTTGGAGAGTCCAAACCTGCCAAATGATCTGCATCAGTGTTTGACTGCAATTGTCCACTGTGCTTTCGATGCTGCTTTGACATGGCTGGTATATCTCTACAGATCATATATTAGTGTTCAGCTTTTCTCTACTCTCGCTCTTTCTTTGTAGACCCCTGCTAATATGCTTCGGCTCTTGTTCTTTGGTAGATTGTTCTGCATCTAGTTTCTTTAGGGTATTAGCAAGAAGCGGAATAGCTGTGATGTGCATTATTGACGAAACTTTGCCGTCATGGCAGGGAAAACGAGTTGCAACTAGTGGTGTTGAGGTTGTTGACAAGGAGAAAGTGCTGGTTAGTCATGCTTGCTTTTTGATCAAACTTGGCACACACCGTGAGGAGGCAGTACGCCAGGTTGCTGACAGTCTTCTTATCCAGCTCAGAGATAGGTTTCCTCAAGTAAGTGAATTTACCTGCTTGAATTTCTGTTGTCAGTACTTTTTCGTTGTAGTAATCTGACATGCACTGAAAACCTCATGTGCGGGTCTTCAAGCATTAGTATTATAATTTTGTCTTTTCACGCACCTTACTTTGGATATTTGAGAAACATCTTCCAGGTTCTGTGGAACGGCCAGTGTTTCGAGGCACTTCTTCGCTTTTTGTCTGAGCAACCAGGTGCTCGCCTAGGGGATCACCGGTCAAACATGACCCCTCCCTTGATCATGAATCATATACGCCTACGTGTAAAGGAGTGGCTGACCCGTGCGCTCTTCTTCGCTCCCTGCACTACCCAGGGCCTCTTGCAAGTACTGAACCTTCATCAGAGTCTCGTTAGAGGGCATTGGGTGTAATTTTCAATCTGATTAGTTTGGTACATTGTGCATGAAGTTAAATCGC
This sequence comes from Bryoerythrophyllum caledonicum, assembly GCA_963971425.1. NCBI lineage: Eukaryota > Viridiplantae > Streptophyta > Bryopsida > Pottiales > Pottiaceae > Bryoerythrophyllum > Bryoerythrophyllum caledonicum. The sequence goes on from OZ020518.1 coordinate 20,305,033, forward strand.
CTGAACTGACCAAGAAGATTAGATACGTTTTTAAGTCTACTGTTATCTCTTAATGTTCATGATTTAAATTCGGATGTTCTTGTTAGACTTCTGCATTGTGACGATCTACATTCTTTACACTATCTGATAACCATATGTTCTAACTGAGTTTTTAATGTCTTCCAGGAATACATTCGGCGAGTGGGTTCATGGCAGAAGGTGGCTGCTTTGCTCTCTGAGATCGAGGATGAATCAAGGAAATCTTTCATGGAAGGTGTGCCGGCTGTGATAGCAGCTGCTGCAGCATCGACGGGGGACGGCATGAGTAGTGCCAATGTGAAATCCGTGGAGTTAGTGAGCATGAAACGGCTTCTTGATGGGACCCTCAGTGGACTACCCTTGACTAATGACTCGCATTCTAATGGGATCTCAACGCAATCGGGATACCAGAATAGGACGAATGATTCGAAAGAGAAAACTGGCGCAGTGGCTCTTCTGACGACCCGTTTTGTGCAACAAATGCAACAGTATCTGATCAATTCGCAGATTGGCCAACCTGTGGATGGTGAACAGTTCAAGGCGACGTGCCTGCAAGCGTCTGCCCTACTTCTTTCTGACGCGGTATCTCTTACTTTCTAACATAAAAAAGTGCCGCTTACGTATTTAAACTTGAATACTCTTAAATATGATTCACGTGGGCTTCATTTTGATGTTTATTTGAACCTTACAAGATTCTTCTAATTTCATCGTTTGTATGTATTGAACCTCTGGTAAAGTGGTATAACTGAAGCCGTCTCTTTGCAGGGAGTAAGTGCAGATACGCTTCCAGAAGGTGCCGCACAGCTGCTACGTCTGTTGTGTTGGTGCCCCGCTCAAATATTTACAGTTGAGGTAATGGAGACGGGCGTCTTTGTGTGGACATGGCTTCTAGCCGCAGCACCTCAGCTTGGGTCACTCGTTCTTGCAGAACTTGTGGATGCCTGGCTCTGGACTGTTGCCAGCAGACGGGGTCTGTTTGCCGCAGGTATTGATAATTCTGGCCCTGCCGGGGAGCTGCGGCCCCATCTGACCGCTGGAGTTCCAAATCCTCCTCCTGCCCGTGATCCTGTGGAGGGGATTATTGCACATCGTTTATGGCTAGGCTTCCTGGTTGACCGCTTTGAGGTGAGTGGTGGGCAATATCATCTGAATGTGATTGAAGGCTACTTTTCAACATGTCCCTTATTGTTAGTTTGTTCATAAAGAGTAGGATCTTACCATTGTGGGGTAGGAGACCTAATGACATTATGTTTCTTGTACGAATAAGGATTTCCTTCTTCAACCATAAGAATGACTGTTTTTTCTTGTTTTTACTTTTCCGGTTGGACAACACTCCCAGGCAATGTCTTTCTTTTAGCCTCTTACATATTTCTATGCTTAAATACTTATCATTTCTTGAAACTGGATACCTTTCAGGTCGTGAAACATACCGGAAGTGATCAGTTGCTTTTAATTACTCGCTTGATGCAAGGATCAATGCAAATTTCATCCCACTTTTCGTCGCATCCAGCTGCTGCTGGTAGCTTCTTTACGTTGCTGCTTCTGGGTCTGAAGCTATGTGATTGTCTGCGTGAAAATGGCTACTGTACTGGAACTTTTGGAGCTAGCTTGCTGCACGATCACATACAGAGGTATGGATACCTTTTCGAGGTTGGAGTTGCAAATGCAGCAGTTTGTCAAAACAGTTTCGCTCTTTTTGGGCTTGAACTTATGTCTTTGAAGTAGTGATTGTTTGGGATCCTCTGTAGGGGTAATTGCGGGTTGCGTGCGTCCTTTCTCTGCTCTTAACTGACGGCTTGTAGAAGTAGTCTTCTCTAGATTGAGAACTACCCGCATGACCTTTTTCTTCGTTGTTACAACTAGTTTGCACCCTTTTTTCTGATGTAGTTGTGACTCACGTTCATTTGATTGTTGAGCAACAAGTCCCTCGTATATGAAAGGTAGACAATAGTCTTACACGTGTAGTGGAAGCTCATTGGTCAGAATCAGTTGTTTATTATTAAATTTGTTCTCTATATCATACGAGGAAGCCTGACCTGAGCTTTGAGTTCATAGTAAATTAGATCGGTGTGATAGACATTTCTTCAGTAAGTAGTGACACAATTTGTTCTGATGAGTATTCGTTCTGTGTTCATAGAGCTGCTTTTGCCTGGTTCTCGGTTGAGCCCGGGTGGTACAAGATGAGCGTTCCGGGCATTGCCAAGGAGGAAGCTCAAGCTGTATCCATCTTTGCCCAGTATCTTGCACAGGACAGCCCTGTAAGCGTTCGCAATGGTGAGGGATCCACACAGTCGAAGCGGTCTCTGAGGAGTGGGTCCCAGACTTTGCCAAGAAGCACTCCACAAATTCAGGTAATTCTTTAATCTCAGAGCCCCGTTTCTCTTTCCTGAATACGTGTTAAAGACAAGGAATTGACTTACATTGGTTCTATTCATTAGCAGGTGAACAATCACCCCGTTTGGGGAAATACAAATAGTGATCAAGCTGCAAGAGAGAGGAGGAAACTTCTGTTGGTGCTTTGCCAGCATGAGGCTGACAGGCTGGAGACATGGGCTTATCCGCTGAGGTAGGCACATTTCTACAACAGTGTTGAATGGCTTCCCTTCTTCTTTCTACATACGGATAATGAGGCGTGTTTTGAACCGACTTTTTTTGGAATGTACAGGGAGAACTTGCAACTTCGCTCGAAGCCCAACTCAGAGCCATGGGGATTCCATGTGAAGACAGCTTGGGCAGTGGATCCACGCATCGCTTTGGCACTTGTTGCCCGTTTTCCTGGTGCTCTATCTGTAAGGACAGAGGTTGCGTCAATGGTCCAGGTCTGCCTCTATCTCAGTTTTATAAGCCTATATGGTTTGTGCTGAAACATCGTTTTTTGTCGCGAGAAAATCTTGTGTAACATAAATTAAACTTGAACATACCTATTCGGTTTCTTCAAGTTTGTGTACTCATGCATTTTATCTTTACCCAGGCACGTATCCCAGACTTGATCAATATACCAGAAGCTCTTCGATATGTCGTAACACCTACAGCCGTGAACGAGGATTCAGAAGCATTGAATTGGCTTCCCCATTGGGCACCATGCTCTATAACTCATGCTCTGGAGTTCTTAACTCCACCTTATAAGGGACATCCTCGGGTCATGGCTTATGTGCTCCGTGTTATGGAATCGTATCCACCTGAGCGAGTTACGTTCTTCATGCCTCAGCTTGTGCAAGCTCTACGCTACGATCATGGGGTAAGCATTTCATGCACTTGAATTCAATGCATCTAGATGAATATTGAAACTCCTGTTTAATGATTTTAGCATTTTCTGTATTTTTACTGATATTTTTTGTACCCATGGAATTATGGGTTTCTTTATGCATAGAGAGAAGTTCCGGGGGATTGCTGTTTAACAATGTTTTGATTTCAGGGGCTGGTTGAAGGTTACTTGATGGTCGCTGCGCAGAGAAGTAATCTTTTTGCTCATATTTTGATATGGCAGCTTCAGGTAACATTGTCATTCCACTGGCATTCTCGAAATCACATAACAAAACTTTTTTTTCTTGAAAGTTGCTAATGAGTTTGTCACCAATTACAGGGTGAAGAAGCTCCGCCTGCAGAAGAAGCTGGGAAGGAAGGTGTTAATATGAAGGTAAAGTGGACGTTAAAACTATACTCTGGATTTTGTTTCATCACAGGATTCTCTATTCTAATTAATCGTCCCACTCTCCTATCCACGAGTTAGCAATATGGTGCTGATTTTTAAAGGTATGGTAATGCTTTGTGTGTCGGAGGTACTGTGGAGTTAAGACCATCTTGAATTATCAAATGGCGTTAAGTACATAGAGTTTTGTATTGGCACTTTGTCCATTGTCATCATAATGTTTATTGACTGAGTGATGCGGATGTATTGGCAGAACCCGTTGTACGAGATTGTACCAAAAGTGAAAAAGCGCATCATTGATAGCTTCACACCTGAGGCATTCACTATATATGATCAAGAATTCCAGTTTTTCGACAAAGTTACATCAATATCTGGTGCACTTTTTCCATTGCCTAAAGAATCTCGCCGACAAGCAATTCGCAGGTCAAGCACTCTCCTTTTGAAATTCTAAACTCGACAGGATTTGCACAATCTGTTGAGTTTTAGTAATTGCAGTACCTCATGGTGCGTTGTATTTTGTTGTTAGACTTCCCCTTGCTTATCTTTCTTTGCAAAGATTAAGAGTTAGACGACATTAGTGTTATCTTAGACGACATAAGCATTTATCACTGGATTTGTTTCCTCTTCTCCAGAAGTATCTTGGCTTCAAATTTCCTTGTATTCTAATTGTGCACGTAAAATATCGTGGCCAACAATAGGCTTCAACTATTCTTACTCGATTGGGGTTGTTGTGCAGAGAATTGGAAAAAATCGAAGTAGAAGGTGATGCGTTGTATCTGCCTACTGATCCTACTAAACTCGTGAAGGGCATTGAATTAGATAGTGGTATTCCTCTTCAGTCTGCAGCGAAGGTACCTATTATGATAACTTTTGATGTGGTGGACAAGGAAGGAGACCACGAACAGTTGTTACGGCAAGCATGCATTTTCAAGGTGGGCTGTGTGCTATTGTTACAGAAGTTTTGTGATAGGGTGTTGGTTTACGTTGTCCATGCTTGTGAATACCACAGGAATAGACTGTTTTTCTGACACCCAATGTGGATTATTTGGAAATGCGCAGGTTGGAGATGATTGTCGACAGGATGTGCTGGCACTTCAGGTCATTGCTCTTTTGAAAGAGATTTGGGCAGCAGTTCATCTTGACCTTTATCTTTTTCCATATGGAGTCCTTCCAACTGGTTATGGCAGGGGCATTATTGAGGTACATTTTCAAATATGCTCGCATATCTTTTTGCTAGTTAAGTTCTATTGAACAGGCAGTTACATGTTGGTCCTGATTCGCTGCTAGCACGAAAATGAAACATAGTGTTGTGGTCGTACGATTAGATACTCAGGTGCTCTAGGAATGTTGTAATCTTTTATTAAATGTATGCAAAGGCTAGTTTACGTTGTGGATCGATTTCCTATTTGTGGCAGTGCGGTGATGTAGAGACCGATATTTTGACTAACTTATGAATTATGGAGTGTCGGGTCTCGCTGAGTCATCTTTGATGTTGTGGTGACGTCTTTTGCGCCATGCAGTCTATTTTTCACGGGTGATAACTTTAGCAGGTTTCAAGATGTTGAGATTTTTCCTGCACACAGTGAATTTTCTTGACTGTCTGATTGAATGCAGGTTGTTCCAAATACACGGAGTAGGAACCAAATGGGAGAAGTGGCGGATGGTGGTTTGTTTGAGCTTTATCAACAAGAGTACGGTCCTGTGGGTTCTGATGGTTTTGAAAGAGCGCGGAACAACTTCATTGTCAGCAGTGCTGGCTATGCTGTGGCAAGCCTTCTGCTTCAACCTAAAGATCGACATAATGGCAATCTTCTTTTTGACAAGTACTGCCTTACGCATTGATTATGGCAGTATTGTCCTTTTCATTGATGGAATAGTCTCTAATTGTGCTGTACTTATAGAGTGCTGACCTGGGAATGCTGAAACGTTATTTCAAATTTCCAACGAAATTGAACCGTATGTGTTTCATTTTCTTACGATCTTTGTAATGCATTGTTTCTACAGTGAGGGAAGGCTTGTACATATCGACTTTGGGTTTATTCTGGAAACGTCTCCAGGAGGGAATATGCGTTTCGAGAGTGCGCAATTCAAGCTGAGCCACGAGATGACTCAGCTCATCGATCCCACAGGCGACATGAGAAGTGAATCCTGGGATCATTTTGTTAGGTATAGTTTTTTGACCTTTCGTATGTTCTAATCCATTGCTATGAGCATGTTTTTTTCGTTATTTTTCACTAAGTATCTATTGCCAACAGTATGGTTAAGTGGGCTTTGTGGGTCTGGATGGTGACAGTTTATGTGTGAAGGGTTACTTGGCAGCAAGGAACCATATGGATGGTATAGTCAACACAGTTCTCCTCATGATGGACAGTGGTCTACCCTGCTTCAGTCGAGGCGACCCCATCGGGAACTTACGGAAACGTTTTCATCCTGAGATGAGTGAAAGGGAAGCAGCGAATTTTATGATGAAAACATGTGCAGATGCATACAATAAATGGAGTACAGCCGGCTACGATTTGATCCAATACCTGCAGCAGGGTATTGAAAGATGAGGTTAACATCATTTCTCCGACTCAAACATGCGACGCGTAGCCAGAGCAATGGCATATATGATTCTTTTGTAGAGATCCAATAAACCAGAACTACAGACGGTTCATGTCTTAGTTTTACAGGTATCAGCTTTGATCGACTTTTTCCAGTTCATTTCAATGTATCATAGTTGCTAGAGCTAGGCACAAGAGTTTAGATTCTTTTTATAGTTTATTTGTTATGCTTAGATCTGACGGTCTTGCCATCAATACTGCTATGATGGAGTTTCGTAGTGAGCAATCACTTGACGACTGCAGGTTTTTTACCTTCCCCATCTAATGTATTCTCTAACGATTCATGTACGGTTATAAACGTCTTCTTGTAGATTCACTCAATTCTTTTTTTCCTTGCCGTGTCACGTACACTCCACATTTGAGTCATTCATATTGTTCATGAAATTGATAAGTATTTGTAAGTTGCTTAGCAGGGTGGCAAATATGCATTCAATCCCCCATTTTTGGGTTGTAATACTACTATTTGTATTTGTGTACTCTTAATAGCTTTTAGATGTGGAAGAGCTTGTTTGTCTATCCTTATTAAGTATGAAAGAGCTTGGTGGTCATTAATCCTCGTCAATGACCATGCAACCACTTCCTGGTCTTTGATTGTATTAAATCTCAATTTGCATGAAATTTATGAGGATTTATGAGGTCTTTGATTGTGAACTTTGAAGTTTAGATTTGTACACATGTTATATGCACACTTTTCAAGAACATAATCATGACTTGCAGTCTTGCAATCAATAACTCCTTAATGTTATTTGAAGAGATTATGTATACTTATTTAAATTTAAATCAATAGGGTTTTAAGGTCTTAAATCCTAAGGACCCAAAGATCCTGAACCCTGTAAACCTACCTGAATAGGTGGATGTACATACACTATTTACAACAATGTTCTTTGAATATAGTGTGGACTGGCATGATTCGAGATTCTGCACTAATTAGAGTTTACATGCAATTGTTGACTGGCATACACTTGCTTGGAAACAAATGCCCAATAAGAACTTGACATGCATGTGCTTGATGTAAATTAGTGTGGGTGATCCACACTATGTTTAGTGAATGGTGTACTTTGGAAGAATGTTACTTCTTATGTAATGATGGTGGTCCCCCGCCGTGCTGGCTCTAGTCTCCACGGGACTCGAGCCCCGTCAAACCTGGTTTCACCCGAGTGGGGTAAAACTTGCTTGGGAACACTATTCCCAACTTCGGGGTCTCGAATCACAGCTCGAGGTCCCGTCGCGGCCCAGGTACTGATCGCGACTTCTATTGTTGTATCTCATCCGATCCAGTGTCCACCATTTGAAAGCCGGCATGCACATGCTCGCCTTGGCCCCATGCACCCACGGCCCCGCCCACCATGCACCCCTGTGTAATATATCGATATTAGGATTTATGGCATTGGATGCGACGCTAGTAGGGTTTTGGCCGCCTTTTTGAAGCAGGTAGTGTTTTAGCCGCCGGGATCATGGCTAGGGCTGCGGGCAGCAGTGTTACATTGACAGTTACGGCCACGCAGTGTTTCAAGTCTAGGATTTAGGGCCACTACGGTTTGTGTACCATGTAACAAGCATTGCATTGCACAAAGGGCGACTAGTCATAGAGCTCCATCCGTCCAAGGCTAGAGTTCCTCCAAACTTTCGAACACTCTCCTCCATTCTACTATTTAGATCAACCTCCAAATCAGCCTTTGCTTGTACCTACAACCTCGTTTGAATGTCATGGTAAGTCGGTGGAACATACGATTTTTTGAAAGCAGCAGTCTTCATCACAGCTTCCTTGAATGCAGCACTCCGTGCGACTGCGAACGGAACATTGGACTGGTAAAAAAACCGAGCCCATACTTTATCTAGCTCCCATCGCTCCCCTTCTTGAAATCCCTCGGAGAGCATAGATTGCCTCATCAATCGAGGAAGGGTGCCAACTATAATTCCATGTTTGATCGGTGTGGGAAAGATGGGGGTCAATGCAACCTTATTTGTCTTAGAGACTGCAACGCAAACTTGGGTGGATCCTACACATGAATCCTCACTAGTGGAAGTAGGCGTGCTATGCTCTACGGGAGACACAATTTTCATGGTTGGGGTGATACAATGTTCAGAGAAAAGCTCCGTTATGTCGAGGATAATGACCGGCACAATTTCTGAAAAGACTATGAATACGCGGTGTCAGTTTGGTGCAGATGCCAACACCGTTGTTGCGCTTGCCTGGGACTTCTTCCTAACCGAGATGACTAAATTGACGTTTTAGCCTTCTTGTGAAAATGCGAGAACAAAGACTGCATTTAAGGGAATCAATCTTTCTACCGAGTACTTTTGTTATTTCCGAGTACCAAAGCCCTTGGGAAATGAAAGTTTAGAAGTGAACCAAGGCGTCATCTGCGGTCCCCTTTATACCCATGGGCCATAGGAACCAAAACTAATCCTTGCCACTTAAAAGTAAGTGACCGTTGCAAGATCGAGGCGAGGCAAACGGGGCCGATGTCGTCTGCTAACCGGTCGGCGGGGCGGTCGGCCAGCCGACCGCATAGCCTTGCGACCGTCCTACGGACATTACAACAACTGTCGGGCGGTCGGCAATGGGCGGATGGCGAGGCGAACGGCCTCACGTTTCACCTAAGGATAAACTACCCAAAACCTAGATGTCACAGGGCGTCCTTGGGTGGCGGAAGATGCTTCCGGTCTAGACGTCCAACGTCCTGACAACTCAGGAGCCGCCTCCTCTTTACACGCAAACTCTTGCATGTAATCAGCTGACGTTGTCGTGACTGCCATCTCTGCATGAGTGACGGCTTGTTCGAAAAGCCTTTTGTAATGAGACTTCTGCACTTCCCACTGCCGCTCATCGTGTCCCCATTGAATGTAATCGCCTAGCGCATGGTCCTCCTCAAAGGGCCCTCCTTCACGTACACTGTAGGCAAGGTCTTCAAGGGAAGACGACACCTCGGCTCTCATAGCCACTGCCACTACTGAATCGTGCTGCAAAACCAACGGAATACGACGTTAATTAATGATGAATGTAACACTGGCAGTGCAGCCATGCTCAAGTCACACAGAGAATCGGACTGGGAACTCCATTACTTTCTTCGTTGAATTCCACCACCCATGTAGTATATAGAAGACACCCTTGAAATCATCAGTGGGCAATGTTGCGTCCGACTTCCGAACGAATTTGTATCCACTAAGATGCTTCCACTTCCACGGCATTGGGACCCCCGGTGCGACGCTCCTCAGATGGTACAAACCAGGCACCATCATTGGCTCCATTGGGCGTGGCGGCAGCGTAATTGCATCTGACTTTGCAAGCTCCTGATTTCAAACGTCCTCCGCATATGCATCCCGCACTGCCAACAACTTCTTCATGCGCTCGGTTACTCCCCCTGCCTTCATGGCGTTGTAGTAAACATCACAGCACATTCCAACTCTGCTAGCCCAATATCCATGCAGCCTCTCATCTACTTCGCGTGTCGGCTTATCTGAAGTATGTGCGCCACTAGTATTTAGTGCAAGACTAGAGGAACCCCCTGGAACATGTCCGTGTATTCCCACCACGCACTAGTAGAATCTGGTGTTTTTACGAGTGCCACTTCACAACTGCAAAACAGTCGTATGTGACATGGCACGACTTGTATACAACTGCTGCAGTCGTAAAACATGCGCAGTTGTCTTTGAGTCATCCCGTAGTCGTGCCGCTATTATTTGTATGTAGTCATATTTTTACGACTTCAAACTTTCCATCCACACGAAAATCATCCTCTGCCCTTCAAAACTTTCACTACCTCAACCCCCCTGGCCCTTCTTTTTCTTCTGTGGCAAGAAATCTTTTGCATGGTTTCCAGTGTTGCATTAAATTTTCTCAGACACATGATTGTCAGAGCGGTCTAGTTGTGCCAAGTGTCATGATTTCATAGGAGTAGAATTCATTTTTAATGTTTAATTTGAATCTTCACCACGCTGTAATAGTAGTGACGTAGTTGTCCCACAGTTGACCAGCAGTTGTATTATCATCGAAATTGAGTTGTCCTCCAGTTGTCCCGCGGTTGCACAACGATTTTACTATCATACCAGTTGTAAAATAGTCGTGAAGAAGTTGTGTAACGGTTATCAAAAGTAATTCCACAAATTCAATGTAGTTGCAGAATATTTATCATTAGTTGTTTATAAGTTGTGCTGTAGTTGTTTGCCTGTTGTACACTAGTCGGTAAGTGTTGCCTTCGAGCTTAAATAACATTATGACAATGATGCAAACAACTGCATTACAAGAGCAAATTCAAGCATCTTTCAATTACAACTGCCAAAAGAGTTCGTTGTCACATGCAAACAAGCGTCTCAAGATTAGGGTAGTTGCAATGACCTTGTACGCTAGTTGCATCGCAGTGGTGATTGAAAACACAAATTATTGCAACAGTTGCAACATAGTTGCATTTTACTCAATGTGCACGACACATACACTTGCATTTGCGTGGCAATGCAATTGCAGCACAATTACTGCTAGTAGACTGTGCAGTTACAATGTAGTCCTAATACAATTGCATATCAGATGAAACCAACTACTAACTGAGTTGCATTGTAGTCGCATTTGAGTAGCAATGCAATTGCAGCACAGTTACTGCTAGTAGACTGTGCAGTTACAATGTAGTCCTAATACAATTGCCTATTAGATGAAACCAACTACTAACTGAGTTGCATCGTAGCCGCATATTAGTTGCAAGCGCCCTATCCACACTTCAAAACAACTACAGCACACTGAACTCCAAACTACGGATAAAAAAGAGTACCAAATAAATACCTTCATAAACTTGGCCTCTCATTAGGTATTACCCTTAACCATGTCCTTCACCAAAAGTTGTTTGGCGTCTTCATTTGGCTCCATCAATAGCACGTCCCCATACAAGGCCTCTCTCACATCCACTTTGCACCATCCATCTTTGATGGTGCAAAAGTGAACCATCCCTCATGCAAGGCCACTCACATTCCCCACTGCAACATGTTGTTTTCCACCCTTGGGATTGAGAAGCCAAACCTTTTGCCCCAAAAAAAATTGCAACCAAATGATACAATAAGTCAACTAATTGCTCCAATAACAACTCAAACAAACATGTAAGTTAAAAAGATGTCTTAATTACCTTTTGCAAGGAATGCTCTCCTTTCTTCGTCGCACTAGTACTAAGGCTTTGAAGCATGGTCCCTCTTCTCTCCTGCAATGCCATCAATGACAATAATTAATTGAGAATTATTCAAGAGCAAAGCAATAGAAGATACTAGGCTACTAAGAACACTTCAATGACCAAGCTCACCTTGAGAACTTCAGAAACAACGTTAGCTGATTTCGTGGGGCTCCTCCTCTTTGATGCAGCGGTCTGCATAGCAGGCTCCTACACAAACAACCAAACATCATCAACACTTACATCACCTTAAACTTTGGATCATCGACACCTTCACAAGTAACAACCATTCATAAGCACCACTCCTTTAGGGTTACTCACACAACTACAACTTTCCTTGCAAGTTGAACTCCAATCTACACAACAATGCTAAATACAATCACAATGTAGGAGAGAAGAGAGCAAATTGGAGGAGACTAGAAGAACTTGCACAGAATCGCAGCAACTGCAAGAGCTTCTAGGAGTCTTGGCTGTGGACAGAAGGCGGCGCGCGGAGGTAAGCCGTCACACATTATATTGATCTCAAAATGCATGCATAGTCGTTTTGTAGTTGTATGTACAACTGCATATATGAATGTCCGACTAGTGATAGTTGTTTTATAGTTGTATCTTAGTAGTAATTTAGTCGTACAAGCCTTCTCAGTAGTATTAGTTATATCATAAGTTTTTTTGAACAAAATTGTAGTGTTGGCTCAAAAGTTTTCCCTTGCAATCTAGAAGTAGTTGACTAAATAATGTTATTGTATTTAAGAATGAAGAATATCACAAGGTACTTAGAAAAATACATAATGGAAAATCTTCATTTGTCCATACAAAAATTACAATATTGATTGTGGTTGAATTGAAGTGGTTTTAAAGTATTAGACAACTAAAATGAATGCTGTAAACATAATCTCTAGAAGCTCTGTAATAAAATAAAGTAAATATTTTAGTACTCGTAGCTACATCTTCTTTACAATGTATAATGTTTAAAGAAAACTCATGTTGAAAGCGTCTTCTATCAATTCTTCTTTTCTTAGAGTATATAAGAATGAGTTGGATTCAATCTTAAAGACAAAAACGTGAGCAGCTAGAAGCACATTAAATATTTTTGTGAGGAATTTGAAGTACATTTGATATTTATGTCTGCATCAAATTTTGTATCAATTTTTTTTGTGCTTTTCAACCTCAACTGTTATAGGGTGTTTTTTAAATAATTCAAAGTTTTTGCATGCATGTGTTATATAAATTAGAACACAAAATTTGTAGTCTAAAAGACCAATATGTCTTTGTCTTAAAGGTCCAAATGTATTCCAAACTTTACATTGAAATTAACAAATAATGATTCATTTGGACCTACAATGTAAATTCTTTATTGTCTCCACATCATTTAAAAAATAAGCATCCAGACGCTTCAGGAATAATACCAAAATTGAATTCATTGGTTTAACTTGGCAAAGGTGCTCAACAATAATGAAACCTTTCTATAATCAAAATGACAGATTAAGGTCATGAAAAGGATGTCTTCATGTTAAAAATCATCACATACAGTTATACAAATATTTTTATTTAACAAATCAATTGTGATAAATTCTTTGGTGTTTTTTCAGTAGACAACATATAGTTGTAGTACACGGACAAGACTGAGGAAGAGCTTAAACCAAAGTATGGTACCTAAAACCATCAAAATTCACTTGTCCCATGCTCCGAAACCTGTCCTCTTTATACTTGTAATCCTAACACAGTAGAAAGTCAGCGAGGTACATACTTTAATGCTGGAGCAACTACAGTGCGACTGCATGACCTAGGACCCAATTTACTCCTTTCAAGCTAATCCCAAACATGCATTTCTACACAAGATCGTACATGGAATAATGTGAAGAATAATCACTATAAACCAAGTTTCAAAATTCTGGATTTTAAAAATAACATGATTTGTCTTTAGTTGTTGATTAGGTGTTTCACAGTAAGCTTAGTAAAAAAATGGCATAGCAACTAAATTGAAGTGCATCAATAATGCTGTAGTATAACCCAGTCATATTGACCACAATTAATTGTTACAGCACTTGACATGGTTGGTCCTCCAAAATCCAAGAATGTTAAGAAAAAGTTAATTACGTAAACCAAATTTACGGAGTACAAAATGTTATGAAAAGTATTTGTACATCAGCCGTTAATTAATTGTCCGACAATAGTATAGAAATGCTGCAACAATTACATTGTGACTACGTGACATGTGACACAGTATTCCCCATCCACACTGACCTAATGAAGGTAGTATTGCATATGAAATTGTTGCTTAGTACATCTAAGGCGATCAGAAGTAAATTACATGAATCGATTTTAAATTATTGAGTACTAAAAATTGAAATAGTTGTACCATAGTTGTTAAATCGTACCACAGTATATTAATGCTGGAACGACTACATGGCGACTGCACAAAATGTGTCACATATATAACCTATTTACATTGAACCTAAAGAGTGCGATAATGCACCTGACAGTAATGCCTAAGGACATGTACAAATGTCAGAAATAAGTTACATAAACCAAAATTGATAAAGAAAGTCCCCTTTAAAAAAAACAGTTGTATTCTAGTCGTTACTTAGTTGTTGCACAGTAGCAAAGAAATGCTATAGTGACTACACTGCAACTACGCTATGACTACACTACAACTGCATTACCAATGTCCCAACATAACAAATTCAAACCAACCTCAAAAATGTCACTTTCAGCATAAACAACTGCCCAGGGCAAAATGAAATTGAATTTTTTTTTAATGAATAAAGTATAAAGAAGGTAGTAAAAAAATGAAGTGCAGTTGTTTATTAGTAGTATTACTGTTGAATGAAAGCCAAGACACAACTACAAGACGACTTTGGTGAAAAATATGGACTACATCCCTGATTTTCATCTAACTGCTTACTGAAATCGTTGGCGAGGGACGAAACTGTCCAACGCAGTTGTAGAGCAGTGTTATGTAGTTGTAATTACAACTGCAGTACAACTCAAGAAGGTCAGCGTCTGCATTGTAGTTGTTTAATTCTTAATTTAGCTTGAATGCAACTGTTTTCCACAGGGAGTTGTAAGAGTGCAGTTGTATTTTGCCCCATTTCCTACTAGTGACGAGAGTTCCCTGCTTTAGGCCATGTCTTTTGTGTGAGAGACCCTCTTCTTGGAAGATGCAAAGACGCGTGGAACAACACCCTGCATAACAACGTCCAAAACCACGCGCTCACTACAATTATAATTTATCTCTAAACCCTTCATCACTTGCGCAATGTCATACTATTTGGCAGTGTTACACCGTTTTAAAATGTCGCGGAGGTCGTTAGTGCTACATTTGGACACGTTGTCAACAACATCCCCAATTTTACACGTCTCCACGGGTTCACCCGGTTCGTCCTTGTCGTGTCCTTGATACATCTGTGATACTGTCGTTGACTACAACAACACCAACGTCAAGGCTCAGTTTAACAGTGCCAAAATTCCTCTTTGAGAACACGACATTAAAGGCAAAACACCCTAACCCTATGTGCATAACACTCCACACTTACAGTTTTACCACGAAGATATTCCTCGCTAATCACTCCACATATCCATTTTTTCCTTCTTGAATGTAATGGTTGCTGGGACGTTTGACGCCAAGCGAGTCACGTCCACACCCCAGTGTTACATCACCTACGCTGGAGAGGTATCCAATCCTGGAATTCCTCACTTGAACCCAAAATCCATTGGCGCTGTCGTCTCCACCAAACCCCGTCGCGATTACCGGAGACTCGTTGGTGAACCGCGTTGAAACACTAGGACCCTCCTCGTCACTCTTGCCCTTCACAACAACAATTGCAAACCTTAAACTTTCCTCCCTCCCGCACAAACTCTGCCCCGCCTCAGGAGTCAGGATGCGCTCCCTTTCTCACCTGTCTCTAGCTTGCCAGACTGCCCTTCTTAGTTCGTGGCGACAGTGGACCCACAGTAATGTCTAGGGGGACCAAACGAAGCCCCACTTCGCCCAAAGTAACAATAGCCCTTCTCGCTTGTAGGGCTTCCTCATCCTTGTCGTCCCCTCCGTTGTCGTCTCCTACCTGCCGAAGTTGACCTTGCTTTGCTACAACGGTAATGTCCACATTCCTGTCTTTTGCCAACAATTCTATTGCTTTTCCCTTCCCGGTCTGAATTGAAGATAGGGGAGAATACTCGCGTAACGCCCGTCTGCTAACAATGCCCTTTCACACCCCGTGACGTACCTGTGGTTGTTCAACTGGTTTTAACTTTTTGCTGGAGAAGCTTGCATCCCCACAATGCACGCAAATGAACTTACACCGCGATTGTCCAGGAACGAGTGGTGCCCGCGCATCTTTTTCCAACTCCAAAGCAAGCTCCTCAAACCTCTACTTGCTAGGATAGGTGATTTTGTATGTCGCAGCATCAATTGCGAAATCCTTCACCACGTACGGCACCTTCCTCGGCGGCATTGCTCCTAAATCCTATCATCCAAAATCTACACAGCACTGATTGCCTCCAACCCATAAAACACTACACAATCCATACATGCGCTCTCTTTGGAGCAGGGAACTCACGTCACCCGAGAAAACCCTATTTTCTAGCTACACTATCTCACACTGAAATTTCACAAAATTGCCTTGTCCTTCCGTCGACATCCACCAACAATTTGTGCGCCATCTTTCACTCCCAGCTCAACCCCCCACTTCTTCCACTTCAGGTGAAACTGAAATGTATTTCGTATTGAGTCCTCAGTCCTTGCAGAGAATACTCCTTGATTATAGCATTGGGAATACAATTCAATGGTTTAAACTAGATTCAATGAAGGCGTATAACCTATTACTTTGCCAAATTCTTCATGACATAAAAGTGAATACCATTTTTAGATTAGGTTTGCAAGCGAAAGGTGTTAAAAACTTCTTTATTTGCATTTTTTTTTAAAGAAATTGACGTTCCTGAGGGTTTCAAAATCCGATTGTTAAAAAAAATTGTGGACTTCTTATCAAATTGGGGGAAAAAAAAGTTTCAATATAAAAAATCTAAATCTTTTATACGGCAAAGAATATTTTTAGTTGCGTAGGGGCTGGATACACAACTTGGATTTAATATAAACCTAGAAAAACGTTAATTGACTATTAAAAAATCAAATAATTATATAAGAAGGAAAGGGCAATAACGTGTTTAGAAGTCCCAAACCAAGGCCTAAGAAAATATAAATGCACATGCATGAGTGAAATAATGTTTTAAAAAATACGATTAGGAAAATATATAGAGTTAAAAATAAAAGTGTCAGTATAAAAAATCTAAATCTTTTACTCAGAACAAAGATTTTTAGTTGCGTAGGGGCTGGATACTGAACTTGGATTTAATATAAACCCACAAAAACATCAATCAACTATTAAAAAATCAAATAATTATATAAGAATGAAAGGGCTATAACGTGTTTAGAAGTCCCAAACCAATGCCTAGGAAAATAGAAATGCGCATGCATGAGTGAATAATGTTTTTTAAAAATACGAATAGAAAAATATAGAGTAAAGAAAGAAACAAAGCATGATACTAATACATAATTAAAATAAATTACATTCACGGGTACAAAAGATCTAGATATATAAAATGCTATAAAATAAGAAGAAAAATAATAAAATATAGAGAAAAGAACTTCAAACTATTGTACAATATGATATAAAAAGTATCATCCAAAAAATCAGATGTTGCAAAATTACTGTAATTCAAAAATTCACTTATCCAAAGAGAAGGTGGAAGACAATGGTGTAAAATTAAGAAATTAAGAAAAGACAAGAAATGAAAAAAAAAACAAAGACTGAGCATAATCGTCTAGAGTAAAAAAAACGCGCATACAACATATTTTATAAAGCAGTTCACTTCATACAAAGTTTAGAATTCACTTGCACGCCTGTAAATTACCTGGTAATTCTACAACAATGTGCTTTTATAATTTATTGAAAATTTGGGCATCATGCACTATGGAACCGAGCTAACTTCAATAATGTCATCGCTTGAAGCAACACATGCTTCATTTATGCTTTGCAAGAAAAATGAACTTTACATAAGCCATGGCATTAAAAGATTTCTCTTTGAGCAGATTACACTATTTTTTAACATGTTGGCTTATCCTTGAAGTTTACAATATAAGTTGCATGGGAGGGTTGTAAGACAGTGTGACGCTTCGGAGGAAAACTCAAATCCGCAAGAGTGTATCGACGAACGGGTGTTAATGCAGTTCAAAGCAAAGCGTCCGCTACACATGTGTATCGGTGTTTCAATGGTCGTTATATTATGTTCACCGCGTATAGTGTCATAGGGCACCGGCGAGTGTTACAGGGCAACATAGGCCAGTGTTACACGACTTCGACTAGTGTTACATGACTACAACTAGTGTTACATGGAGCAACTACTATTACATGACACTAAGAGTGAACTTTCAGTCATGAAGTACCCTTAAATCGTTAAAGTAAACCTTTGGTCCTAGACCAAAACATGGCACAAAGCAGTATTTGCTACATTCATTTCATAGCCCATTGAAGGAACTATATGTATCACAACTAATCACCCCCAAGTCGCAATTTTTTGATGACAGATTTCCCTCCTCGCTCCAAGATGTCCTTATCACGTGCCAATTTCATTCCGCGACCATCATCTACCCGATGGAGCGTTGGCTATCCAGCAACGGCGTGGACGTAATCACCTTTCACCCCCACTTTCATTAACCAAATTCGATCCCTTGCAGCACGTAAATCCGCAAAGAAACGAAGCATCAAGTTTGAGTCGAAACCTATGTCTTTAAAAATATCCTTCATGACTGCCAACATCTTATCCTCCAACTCTTCATGTAACACTAGTGGGTTAACAGATCTAAAATGACACTGCTTCTCCGCATCTCCCAAGCTCCGCAGAGGGACATTTAAGTTTTGACGGCGTCAACAAATGTTGTAGTCCTCCGGTGTCCTTGCTCATTTCACGCACGCAATACCGAGCAATCGTTTCCTTCCGCGAGATGCGAATTCAGCAACAATAGTACCTTAACTTGGTGTTTGCAAATGTTCCCTCTCTGCGCATGCACGCAATTACAGCATGACATCTCAATCACCGGATTGTAGACGATGTAGCGGAGATGCCGATGAGTCTGGGACGTAACAAAAGTTGGTCCTCCAGCAAACATTGGCAACGTCACGTTTGTTTCAAGAATACTCCTCACACGCAATACCGCGGAGACAACAATGTCCTGCTTTTTCTTGTTATCTACAAACCCGCCCTCTTTGTGCAACAATATGTACCAATAGTGTGGCTTCACCTCCTCATGCAACCCCCACACGTACCAATCCACTTCCTACCAGCCATGCAACTGCGCTCATACCTCAGAATCGCCTACAATAGCGAGTGGTACCCTTCAATGGTGGCATTCGTGTCCTGCCCATCGTACTTCATCTTCGGAAAATGGACAACCCACATATGAACCTTGTTCCCCCACTGCGTCTTCATATAATCCCAAAAAGTCTTCTCCTTTGGCCACGTGCTTTTTAGGATTCCCAACAGCTACTTGGCCCATTCAATCATATATCCTCGCCCGACGGACCTCAATCCCAAGCGTACATCATCCACTACAGATCCCTTAGGATGTCCGCTCGCACCATAGGGTCCTTCACCTTGGCACAAGCGTGCTTCTATCACGCTCGTCTTACATGCCACAAGCAAAGAAAAATCTATATTCTAGGCGACACCTCCCTGAACATTACACGATAGTGTTTTGAGACTGAGTGTCACAAGTTTGTATATGAAACATGATACATGACATCAATGGCATAAGAGAGGTGCTCACGGCAAGGAATTGATCTCTCCCTGTGCACAGTCCACAATGAAGGCATTCGGTCGCTATCCCGGGCTTTCGCGGCACATCCCATCGTTCAATGCCCTCATCCACGGGGCGAGATCTTCTTGGGAGCATCTTCTTGTCAGAACAAACGCAACGGGAAGACCGTCGTTCCAGTTGTCGAAGTCCATGAGCGTGTAAAGTAGAAACTGGAGACATGTTCAAAAATTTAGTTCGCACGACGCGCGCCATGAGGGAGTAAGTAAAAAATAGACCTGCCCCGAACTAAACCTCATAACACTGAGTGTAATTGAACCCAATACCGGGATGTCTTGTTAGGAAATATCACACGGATTCTACCAGTGGCAAAGATTATTGAGTATTTTGCTAAACTTGCAACCCGACAACATGCCAATACAGTTAAGTAGCACTTCAGTACTTGTAACAGCCATAGCGATAAATGTGCAATCAGTAGCTTAAATCGGAAGGTAACGTTTCACGAACACTAGGACGTAGAATTATATACAACATGACTCATGTAACATTGAGTCCTATAAACTGATATGAAACATGTAACACCGAGTCTATGCGGCACTCATTCACAACAAATGGGATCTAGCCGCAGTGTTTTAGAAACACGCGTCACTACTGCCACCCCCCGTCATTCAGTACACTAGTGTAGTAGTGCATAACTACAGTCTGCTTTTGTCATCACTTCCACTCATTTAGTAATTTTGTGTGCTTTGGTAACGCCATTCTACGATTGCTTACAAAGTTACAAATAAACAGGCAATGTCTTACACCACTGAACATAGAAGCTAGTGCACATACCTTCTTCTTGTTAGTTCCAAATGTGGCATCCACCGATACACCTCCCTTGTTGCTATGCAAGACCATCATCTTACGTTACCATGGGGTTTGAATTCCCAACATGAAGGGCATGTTGTCCACCGACAACATCCTTGGGAAGTGATCCCCGGTCTCGCTGTAGTAGAACACGCTATCTGGGTGTCTTTGCCGCCACATACGGACTGACTACGCATTGTTTGGGTGGAGCATGTAAGCCTCGATGGCTATTTCCTTTGCAATGTTACAAATATCCTGGGCGGTTATCATCATGTCGCGGGTGACTTCCTCGCCCCGTTCAACATCTCAAAGAAATCGGAAGTGTTTCGCCATAATCTGTGACGGCGTCATCCAGCTATGCAACGTGTCAACAATCCACAGTCTAACTTTGTCAGACAGATGCGCAGAATGAGCACATCTATCCCCTATCCTAGGCTTATCGTGCACCCTCAGACTATCGCGGATTACGTGGTCAATACTAATAATCCCGACTTGTAAAATATGAGGGGCATAAAGGAGTTGCTTAACCCAAAATGAAGCCTGACAACCCTTCTTGATAGAGCAACCCCACTGCTTTTTCAAGTCTCGTTTAGCCTTTTGAACTTCCTTGGCTGGATCCCCCGTCCTAGCCGATATAATCTCTGGAGTGACATCATGATTTGTACATGGCAAAACAATCTCACCAACGTCGTCCTGTGATGCCCCTTCGTGGACCATTCCTTCCAGCAGTGTTACAAAGTCGTCCGTGATAGTGGAGCCGACGCACGGTCTAGGGTCACTTCCGCAAAGTCCAACCTCCTGTTGCCCTCGGTCGCAACGTACGCATCGAGCAAATGGGTAGACGGATCCAAGACCATAAGTTCCCTTCTCTCTGGTCGCAGTGTTACAGACCTCACCAAAGTCAGCCACTGCTTGTAATACAGAAGACATCTAGAAGCAACCGCTTTCAGTGGCCGAAACTAGCATCGGCAGAGAACCTTCTGATCCGGCATAGAAAACCCATGGTTTCCCTAGAGTCTTTGCCTTTGTGGCAATCTGCGGTTTATACTTCCAAACCACCTGAGGACGCGCCTGTGTAACATTGTCTGCCGTTGTAACACTGCGATCTACACCGGAGATGGTGGGTCGTGCTAAACCCAAGCACGCTGGTTCTCCCCTGTTGCTAGCATAGGGCAACTCGATACCACCTTGCGCTTCCGTCGGCCTCTCTTTTGTGCAGGTGCAGCTCTTTTAAAAAGAGTAGTAGCATCAATCGGGGCCGTGTTGAGGTCAAATGTTGTTGTCACCGCGTGCACAAGCCTCTTGTGTGTGGCCCTTTTTAAAAGAGGTGGCGCATCAACTGGAGCCACATTTAGGTCAATCCCGGTAGTCACTATGGTCACACTCCTCTTGCACGGAGCTCGCTTCCACGCAACCTTCTTCGGTGAAGATTTTTGTGCATGCTCCGCCGGATCTTCGACGATCTAGTACATAGCGTTGAGGCAATCTTGAGCGGGTTGCTTCTTGCGGCCTCCTTTCTTCCGGGCAATGGTGGCACGCTTCGCACAGACCTGCTTTTTACGGCGTGTTAGGCCGAAGGTGCCTACTGTCGGGCTGACCATTTTTCTACGTAACTTGGGCAACAAGTCTTCCGTAATGTCCTTGACAAATCGTGAAAAATCCTTTGGTCTATACTCGCACCAATATCTACGTGCAGAACATGTAATTTAATTAGATAAAATACAGTGAGTCAGATTTACATTCACAAAGTCTGTAACACTTGCCGGCTTAAGAAAGCAACAAACCTCCTCTTAACAAGTCCAGTGGTAGAGGTGGGCTTTCGCTGGCCTCTCCACTTGAGAACCTCTCGACACACGAATGTAGATCTCCTCATCCCTAATGATGCCTCCATGCCATGGACGAAATCGGCTTGACGTGCAGTCGAGATAAAACATTGTTGCATCGTGATGGCCCTCCCATGCGCACCGCGAGGTGCCTGAATGCGAACCTCCCACATCAACGCTCCTGGAAACATCTAACCCTCAAGATGATTTTGAACCGAAGCTTCAATGTGTTCCAGCTCCTTCACATCCGCCTCAGATGGAGTACAGTTTGCAAACGCGCCCATCGACCTGCGCCTAGAACGCCTACCAATCATCTTCACCTCGTTGTGTTGTGCAATATCCATAAATGTTGCCTAGACGATAAAAAAAACTCCAGTGGATGCTTCACCCTAGAGATCTAAACCTTGATTCAGGCAACTCAAACACTGGTTACTTATCCAGAAGTGTTGCAGAACCCTAAACTTGACGGTGGCGACCAATGTAACAACAGTTGCTTTATCATGGTACACAACCCGTAGTGGCCCTAAACCCTAGACTTGAAACACTACGTGGCCGTAACTGTGAATGTAATAGTGCTGCCCGCAGCCCTAGCCTTGATCCCGGCGCTTGAAATAGTACGTGCTTGAGAAACGTCACCCAAAACCCTACCAACGCCGCATCCGATGCCATGAACCCTAAGATCTATATATAATATATGGGTGCATGGTCGGCGAGGCCATGGGTGCATGGGGCCATGGCGGGCATATGCATGCCAGCGTTGGGATGGTGGGACACTGGATCAGATGAGATGCAACAGTACAAGTTGCGATTGGGACCTGGGCCGCGGCGGGACCTCAAGCCATGATTCAGGCCCCCAACGTTGGGAATAGTGTTCCTGAGCAAGTTTTACCCTGCTTGGGTGAAACCAAGTTTGACAAGGCCCGGGTCCCGTGGAGACCAACGCGGCGGGGGCCCACCATCGTTATATAAGAAATAACGTTCTCTTGTACTTTGTTTATACTCTATTTACTACTTGATAAATATTCTACTAACTATTTTTGAAATACCCTATTTTCTATTTTATATTGTATTGATGTATTATTCAATTTTCAATATTAATTTTCAAATTTTAGTATAATATTAGTGTATATATTAAAATGTTATTTACAATATGTATAGTACATCCAATATTTTTTATATATGAAAGAAGAACTCTTAAAGTACCAACAAGCCCGCAGTCTAAGGACCCAAGGCCTCCCTTCCCCCTAGACTGCATACAGTTAGCTCCCTTGACAACAACCCCGTTTGTTCTCCTTGTTATATATAGAGTCCGATATATTAAGCAACTATTGTAATGAAAAGGGTGGGTGAAGGCTGTTACATGGAAATGTTGGACGAATGGTTTTATTAAAGGATGACATCACTCATCTAATTCTGACATGCTTTATTCTAAATGGATGTCATGCGGGGTGACAATTTGGTTAGATGGATGTTGATGTAATACCAAGTGACCGTTATACAAAGCAAATATTCGTTCTGGACCCATGCCGCCTGTTGTAATGAATTTGTTGTTGTATCATATGCTTTTGTAAAGAGAGCCCCTGTAAAATGTACATGATTCTTGAATCGAGCTCCACGACCTGAGAATACCATACCTGAATAATTCTCACGTTGGTTTTCTCCTCATATGTGATCAAGTGGTGACAAAATGCAAAATCCTGGCTCAGTGCAATTATATAATTTCCACAATGCAATTACCTTAACAAAACACAAAACCCGAAACTCCAAAACACTGACTGTCACGAATTAAAGAGTTTCTATGCACGAATGAAGAAACGCAAATTATGCATAATATTCATATGTGATGCCACTGAGTACCTTTGCCTGGGAGCTGGGAAAGCATGCAGCAGTGTGCGTGTCTCGGGGGGTGCATGTCACCAAGGGAATCAGTTGATAGATATTTGCAGGGTTGCCTACAGAAGGCCCCGCAAGACGTTAATCAAGGGAATCATTTGACAACCCAAAGAATGCAAGAGCATAAGAGAAATGAGAGGAGAACTCTTGAAGAAACTCTTACATTCAGACCAAAATCAGCTGCAGTCCGAGAACAGTGAAGTGACAAAACAGCCATCGAGGAGGAGATGAAGAAGCAACGACGAACGAGCGTGCTGGAACGAGTCAGGAGCGTTATCACGTCCCGAGATGTAGCCATGTGTGCAAGCAACAAGGTGACAGCCTCACGAAACATCACCTCTGCTCAGTGCCAAACGACGTCCAAGAAATAAGTGGTGTCTGAAGATTCACGTGATGCTCTCTTCTTCGCAGGTCGGTGACTCGGAATTGGCAAACAAGCTAGCAAGGGTCCGACTGCAACATCTTGGCCAGAGCTCACCCACGCAATTCGCACTCACTGATGGCAGCGCTGGCTTGAGCATGGCGGTGCTCCCCAACCCCTTCGTGCAAGCACCGGACTCGGATGCATCTGACCCAGCAACAGAAGTTTCATCTGCTGGGTTGTCATCGTCCCCTTCCAGAGCCTCTGAGAGTCCCTGCCCATAAGTACAATGTATTGGGTGCAATCCCCGTCTCACACCGTCATGGGTCCTGTGCAGGATTTCATTCGCCCCAGCTTCAAAGCCCAAAAGGATGCCGAGTCTTTTCGAAGCAGGGCAGACGGGTCTGGCACAACTGGCTGGCCTGAGAGAACGTGGGATCACGGTGGGTACTGTTTTGAGTTGAGTTGACATGTTTCACACACAACCAGGTCGTACACAGAGATCGATCTCCCAGAAAGTTTGGTGAAATTTCATCACTTCACTGAAATTTCGAACGACAGCCAATGTTTTCCGGGGTGCTGTCAAAATGAGGTGACCCTGATATTGTGAAACAAAGGCCTCAGCTAACATCATCTGAAGCTTCGTTTCCACAATCTGCCCTAACATTGGTCTGTGACTCCGCATCAGCTCATGACTATCCTCCCCATGCCAAAGTAATACTATGTAATGGATACCATTGCTTAAGAATTGCACAAGTGACCGTATGGTTTGCCAGGCCGAATCCTTGCGAGGAACTATAAACATGAAGCTTGCGCTCTTTGGCACTATGGTCAATCCGTCCTCCACCTAGCTGAGATACCTGCAGCAGCGTACAGTCCCGTTGTTCTCGCTTGTTACCAACTGGTGCACTTGTGACATATCTTAGATGATGCAAATAATCTCATGAGGCATGAGCACGAAAAAGAAAAAGAAACCGCACCTGGAGTCCAACATCCTTGAGTTCTTCCTCGGTTGCTTTCAAAATATCGGAATGATAAGCGAGTTTACCATTACCCCTGACAATCTGTCCAATTCAAGCAACCCATTGTAGTGTAAGAAGTAGCATGAAATCTGCTCATATGATGAGAATAAGAAAATGTCGAACATGTCAGGCTAAATTTAATGTACGGAACAGTTCGAGAGCAAGTGATGTCAATGGATGTTCACCAGTTTCTCACGACCCTTGTCATCACTGATGCACATCAATACATACTTGAAAACTCCTGCGATCGTTGCAACAAGGAACTAGTTAGAGATACCATAATGGACCTGCGTTATTTAATTTTCCTTAATGTGACCATTTCCTAGAAATCCTGTCATTAAGAAACAATCACACCAAAAGACTGCCCAATCCGTGCATCTGACTAAGAACTCAACTAGGAATCATGAAATATGCACTAGAAACAGAAGAAGTAAAAACAAAGAGAAATGAAATCCTTACCTTCATCGATCTCCACAGTCATAACGTCGTCACCAACCCACGAGGAGTCGCCTTCACTCTCCGCCCACCGGCTCAGAAGGATGTTGGCAATGGCATAGCTTCGTGGAATACTGAATTCGATGCCGTGTGGTGAGGAATTTCCTTTGAGTATCCACCTTAACAAATCCTTGTGGACCCATCTTGCATCCTACAGCTTGATTTAGAAATATGTTTGAATGAAAATGACAAGTGAAAAACTGGTTTATCGTCAGCTCAGTCGAATCGGTTCAAACTCAATCATCAGGCGGTAAAAGAGATGGCGAAATACCTCAAGTTCAATCTTGTCCGCACAAGTTTGGGGTAGTGCACGGACTTCATCAACAACGCTGAGTTTAGCAGGACTGATGGCTATGGCATCATCGTTCTCCGAGTCGGCACGGTAAGGCTCACTTAGGCTCTTCATTGCAGAGGCACTGAAGCCCACCATGAGTGAAGAGGGAAAGGGCCACGGCTGGCTGGCCATGTAGCTGGTCATGACCAACAGCAGACGTCAGTCTAGCTTCAATTGAAGCGTGTGAAGAACTCAATGACCGGCATAATTGATGGTGGGAGCAAGAGCAGCGAAAATCAATGTGAATACAAAAGCATGTAGCATACAATGATAAAGAGACAGGTACCTCACACTGGTTGGGTCAACATCTATCCCAGATTCCTCTTTCACTTCCCTTGCAACGGCCATTTCAAATGTTTCCCCAATCTCCACAAACCCTGCCAATAACGAATAGCGGCCAGGGTTCCATCTACTCTGCAACCATTTTTCTGATTCATCAGTCTTCTTATTGGAGTAACCTACATTACTAGTTTGAAAATCTAAAGTCCCATCCTAGAGCAATATGAAAATCTATCTCTCGAACACAGGACAGGCTACATCAGGAAAGGAATATCATCTCAAAGGGTCAGATGCTCACTTGTCGCCCAAGGAGCACGTAATTACCACATACTACCAGCATGATAACAGCCGGGTCCTGGAAGGAGGATACAAAAAGCATTAATCTGGATAAAAAGGCAAGACTGCATTGTCACCGTGGCAGCCACCATAAAATGGTTTTAATGGATCCAACACAAACATCTCAATAACACGACGAGTAGAGAATTTTACCAGTCTCGGATAAGCAGAAGTTTTACACGAATCTGACGAGCAGTGCAACGAGTGACCACCATCCTTAGCAACCATCGGTTGGCCACAACTTCCGCAGTACTTCTGCAAAATTTCACAGGATGTACAAACATTAAGGTACAGATATGCCTTTTCAGTATGAGCAAAATCTAAGAAAGAACCGTTCAGAAGGTGTCCTAACCAGGAAGTCATTCATTGTGAGGACGAGTCCGTCTCGCTCAAAAAAGTATGTGGAATCAGAAGAAACCTACATTGCGAGATTGCCATTCCACCAACCCTCGAGCATACGCCAGAAGTCCTGCATCTGACGTCTGGAGTTGAGGACCATATCGGCGCACATCGACCCACTCACCTCCCTCTTCCCATCCTGGCCTTTCTCCACCTGCACTGCTACAGTGGGCTAGCATTTACTTCGTTTGGCACCACATAATACAATTCTTGTCCCTGTCTTATTTGCAAACAACGTAAGTACCTCGACTGTTTCTCCAAGTTGACAGCAAAAACCGGAGCTTTGGTAGAGCTGGATAGCCCTAAAAACACCGGGTACCCAGCACATGCATGATCTGCATCCTTCAACTGCAAGGCGGAAGCAGCCACAAGCACAGGCTTTCCGTCCTTCACCAGGTTTTTCGCTTCCATCAAAGGAACTACCTGTTCGAGAAAACAACAACAAAATGGTCCATAAATGCGCTCTCTGAAGATATGAAAACATCATCAATTGAAAAACGGTGCTGAACATACCAGAGCCTCTGGGCTTTCGAATGCTTCCATCAGCTTGGTTTTATCGACTCTCATCTCTGCTGCTCGATTAAGCCCAGCATCCGAAAAGAATATCGCCTTCTGCATTGCGACAAAACCGACTCCTAAATCAGTAGAAGTATGCCTGGAACTAGACCATATGAAGGTTTGTTGATCGAGAAAAAAACATCAATTTAGGTCTGCGGATCATTCATATTTTCACCTATTTTCTTTCAAAAGTTGCACCTGTAGAGCTCTCCAGGTAAGGTAGATTCTCGCTTTGATTCTCTCGGTCTCATCTTTCAAATCCCAACAATAACCTCTTCATCTACCACTCACTACAATTGTGAAGAGAGCTATTGTGAATGGTCCAAGGATAAGAAACGAAGCTCATGAAAGAATAAACAAAGTACCGAGGGGTTGGTCTCCTGACTCTTTGCTGCAGTAGCAACAACAGTGACATGCCGATGAACTGAGGGTCCCGTCCATCCCCTGCCTGTAACAAAAAAAACGGCTCCAAGCCAAATTGTGTAAAAAAATCCTTCGCCCCAAGTGCGAATTCACAAACCTCTGCTGCATCGTAGGCGAAGAACTGACCTAGTTTCAACGTCATCACGGCTTGCCTGCCCCACAACGAACTCGAAAGCATCCCACGAGCAGCTGAAACATGGGCGAACGCTCTCACGCACATCGCGACGTCCACGAATCTCCTGATTTCACCCAAAACCACATCCAGAGAAAGGAACGCGCATACCAACTCAATACCGCACCATCAAAAACTGCATTTTCCATCGCAAATTCCAGTATTTTGGGATCTCGTAAACATACCCTCTCAGAATTGTCTGTGACAGGGAATGCGTGGAGTTGCCACAGTCTTCTGCCTCGAACAACAGTAGTAATGTGCATTCCGGAATCGATTGGAGAGATGGACGTTTGGGTGTTTGGACAGAGATTTGGGCAGCTGCGGCCTGATTCTCGTGGGACAATCAGTGCAGTGGGTCTTCTCGAATTCATTTCCACTCTTCCGAACGAGCTCCGTCGGAGCGTTCAGCTTACCAGCTTATCTGATCGGACGGACGGCGACGGTTCTCGTTTCCGGGGATGAACGTCGTCCACTCTAAAGCCAAATAATCAACTCAATCTAAAGATAATTTTCAACAAATTTCTCACAAACCCCTTAGAGTTTTCCTGAAAGTGCTCCCCAAGAGGAAAGAGCGGATACTAGTTTTCCTGAAAATATACTCCGGAGCATAACAGAAAATGAAAGCTTTGCCGTTTGTATGTTCCAGAGTACAAATGCCAAATGTTCCAGAGGCATAGATGAATCTCTTCAAAATCTACTCCTACCATAGACTGCCGTATCGTAGTGTCGCCCTAAAACAGAGAAACAGAGCAATTGCGAGAAAGACTCCTTCCACAGTCTTGAAGATGCCCCTGGAATCCAACGAATCCTCCAACTTTACGCCGCACCCACCGATTACAAACTAACGTGCATGTCACGCAATCCGAGCTCAACAGCTATTTTCATCATAAATTCTCAAGCAACACAAGTGATTTTTGGGGATTTGGAGGTTGTGAGTTGGTGGGAATTTAGGGTTAGGTGGGTTTGAGATTTGGGTGGGGGAGAGATCAGATGGGCAGGGTGTTGGAGGTCGTGTTGCTGCTCTTGGTGGGGAGCATCGGCTTTGTGTCGACGGGGTGGGATGGGAGGATTGTGATGCCGACGGAGGAAGGGCAGCGGTGGGCGGTTCTTGTCGCCGGGTCAGCTGGTTACGGGAATTATCGCCATCAGGTTGGTGGACTCATCTTCTGTAATTGGTTGTTCTTGTCATAAACCTGTTAAATCTCGTGGTTTATGTGCTGTAATCAACAACCCCATGAAATATTCATTTTGCTTTGTGTAGGTTTTTCTTCTGAGATTGCGTTCTTTGGAAATTTCAATATGATACTTCCGCTTTTTTACTTTTCCCTTTTTTAATTTTGAACAATTAAAATCAGCTCTGAATCGTTCTCAGTAAGTTGAATCAGCTCAAAGGAAAGGAAGATGGCATTAATCTCTTCCTTCAATCTCAAAAACTCAACTTTGAACTTGAGTTATGAGACCAGCAAGGATTCTAATTGGAAGACCGAGTTTTTGTTGATTGATCTGATGATTCGTTTAGAGGGAGGAAAGATAGTATAAGAAAACCAGAGAGAGGGTATCTTTTTGACTTTACGAATGAGTATGTTTTTTTCTTACGTTTTTTGGTCGTTGCAGGTGATGAAGTTGTGGTGTTTTGTGATGTGCAGGCTGATGTTTGCCATGCGTACCAAGTGCTGAAGAAGGGCGGAATGAAAGACGAGAACATTATTGTGTTTATGTACGATGACATTGCGCACAACCGCATCAATCCCAGACAGGGCGTCATCATCAACCATCCGGATGGTGTGGATGTTTACAATGGAGTTCCTAAGGTTGGTTGTGGTTCTAGTTTTCAGTTTCCTTTTCCTCGTTGGAGAGGATTGATGGTCATGTTGTAAGCTCTTTAAAGCTGTTGTTCCTGAAGAGATTGTTAAGCTTGGATCTAATGGCAGCAATTGACGGTTTCATTTCAGGACTACACTGGCAAAAACGTGACTGTAAGCAATCTGTTCGCGGTGCTCTTGGGTGACGAGAAGGCTCTTCAGGGTGGCAGTGGAAAGGTGGTAAACAGTGGTCCGAATGACCATATCTTTTTCTACTACAGTGATCACGGGGGTCCGGGTGTCCTTGGTGAGTTTCCTGTACCATGTTTGCTTCTGTAATGTCCCATTCACTCGGGTCTACTATTATTTTGCTCTTTATTGGAAACACTCGTTGTCCTGGAGTCTAGTCATGGATACTTCACTGGATGTTTTTGGGAGCACATTTAGTATAATCTGCAGTCTTTGGGGTGTGTTGTAGTTTTTCAAAGAGTGGACAATGTGTATAGATTTTTCTTGAAGAAGGGTGATTGATGTGTGACAGGAATGCCTACGTCCCCAAACTTATACGCGGATGACCTCATCAGAACATTCAAGAGGATGCATGAAGCTAAGAGATACAAAGAAATGGTAAGACCTTCCGTCTTGTGGTTCGTGTATGAGCACCTTGGAGAGAATTTTTTATCTTTCTCTGTCTAGAAGATTAAAATGAGAGAACGTGAACTCATCGAACATTTGAGGATGTGATTTAACTTTCTCGTTATGCAGGTGATTTATATTGAAGCTTGCGAAAGTGGGAGTATCTTCGAGGGGCTTTTGCCGGAGGGGCTGAACATCTATGCTACCACCGCGGCGAATGCTGACGAGAGCAGCTGGGGGACTTATTGCCCGGGCATGTTTCCAGCTCCACCTGAAGAATTCGACACTTGTCTCGGTGATCTTTACAGCGTTGCCTGGATGGAGGACGCGTAAGTCTCTTCCGCCTCGCTTGATTGCTCAGTGATGTGGCTGGCCTCTTGAAGCATCGGTTTGTTTTCTATAAACCCCTGTTTGCCTGGTGTTATCCTGGTAATAGAATTAAGTATATTTTCTGTTTCAGATACTTTATTTTAGTCAAAGCACTAATGAAGTTGTGTTTTGGTCGCAGTGAGATTGAAAATCTGAAGAAGGAAACTGTGCGAGACCAATATCTCATAGTGAGCTCTCTCTCTCCCTCATTCACTCTCCATCCTCTCGTTTTCAGCAGGATGGTCCAAAAGAATTTGTCTATCCACTTTTTCAGTATCCTTGTTTAGGCTTCTGGTCCTTCGTGCTCATTGTAATCGTCACCGACATTGTCACTTTTCATGCAATTACAACCTTGCTTTCTCCTTTTTGGAAACATGGTTATATTTTGCAGAAGGGATGGCCTAGCCTTTTTCAGGTCCTTTTAATCCTCCTTGGCACGGACACCTCTAATTGACTCTGATTTTTGCAGGTTAAATCTAGGACCTCAAATCACAACACATACAAAACCGGGTCACACGTGATGGAGTTTGGCGATCTCAGTATCCATACCGAGGAACTGGATTGGTATCTGGGCTTCAACCCTGCAAACGAAAATGTAACCGGGCCAGTACTACCTCAGGACAACTTCGCAAACAGTTTGAGGGATCCAAAAGAGCGCCACGTCAACCAGCGCGATGCCGACCTCGTTCACTTCTGGCACAGGGTATCATCTCCTCCCCCTTTTCCCCCCAGTTTGATATAAATCATGACACCTTAAACCTGTGTCGATGCAAATATGTGGCGGGGACGTCACTATGCTCTTTGATAGAACTGGATGCCGAAATAGGAGGATGAGTTTAGACCCTTCCAAAGTAGGAGCCTAAACCGCTCATTCACAGACCATCTTCACTAATTGTTGTCGCTGTGGCTCTTTCCCTTCATAAACCAGTTACTCACTCACTCACTCACTTTGACACCTTCTCTCAGAAGCGTTAACCACTGCCACGTTCCTGTCGTTTTGCAGTATCAGAAAGCCAAAGAGGGCTCCACGGCAAAGGCTGAAGCAGGATTGGATTTGACGAGGGCTATGAGTCACCGGATGCACATTGATCAGAGCGTGGAGCTCGTGGGCAAGCTGCTCTTTGGAGCGGATGCTGGCCCTAGTGTTCTCTCAGCCGCGCGTCCAAGAGGCCAACCTCTTGTTGATGACTGGAGTTGCCTCAAAAGCATGGTAAGTAGCGTCACACTCCTGCTTCATATTCGGTACTTCTTCCTCCAATTACCAGACTTCTAAAAAGCAACACTTGTGTGTGCTTGTCTAGGTCCGTGCATTTGAGTCCAGCTGCGGAGAGTTGACACAATACGGCATGAAGCACATGCGTGCCTTTGCAAACATCTGCAACGCTGGAGTCCACCCCTCCAAAGTGGGCGCTGTGGCAGCTGAGGCCTGTGTCCTTGGATCTCAAACTTGGAAGCCTCTGACAACAGGCTTTAGTGCCTAGGACGACGAAGGAGGATATGGAAAGCGTTTCCCACATCACAGGTGTAAATAGCTTCATTTCTCGACCTGTACCTATATTATTTCATTGTGAAGTTGCATTAGCTTGGAGGAGGATTAAGATCATTGTTTAGATGTAAGATTAGAAGGCTGTAGATGCTGATCCAGCATCTTTATCATTTCCCTTATTTCCTGTACAAACGCTTGATTGACACTGCAATTTCTAATGATGGGACAGACGTGTTCCATATTGTTACTAGAGTATTCGTGCTTGTCTATGATGTTGTGAACACTACACTAAATATGATAATATGTGTGGCTTGACTTTTTTTTTTTTTTTTGGTTACTTACCTCACTATTAGCCCGCTCTATATATATATGAAGTCTAAATTTTGCGTATGGTATACATGAAGGTGGATATAAGGTAAGCCTTCCCATAACCAACAAAAATCCATAGCCAACGCCTATAAAATTGGGGTATGTCCAACCCTCTTCCGTCACATTACCACCAACTTTGTTCCAAATGGAGGTTTGCTATTAGTCAAGACCCTTACTTTTGGTTGTTGGTTATAGGGGGTACCTATTGTTGGCCACCCACTAAACATGGTTGCACAGTTTGAAAATTCATAACTAATTCAGTTTTTATTGAAAAAAATATGAAATCACTTGGGTTGGAATTGTAATTCTATTGGCTTGCACTAAAAAAAATAATAGTATAATTATCTCCTCTCTCCATATATGCACATTCCTTAACTTGTCGGTTTTAGGGGGGCTACCATAGTTAAATGTGAAGTCAAGCTAGGGGGTGGAGAACCTTACACTAAATGTACACATCTGGATCCTTTCCTATTTCAAAGTTTTGCTAAAGTTGACAAATGGTGTTAGATTTGCATTTAGTGTTGACCCTATTTAGGTCTTCGTTAATATGTAGTGTTTGTATTTGTATTTAGTGGTGGTAGTATCAAATACCACGGGTAGTGTGCTATAAATTTGAGCCTCTACGACTGTTCTTCTATGGGATAATTTGTTAAAAAAGATTTGTATAATCCCTAAAGGACTAGGGCAGTTTAGGAGAATCTCTACTCTACTGATTAAAAAGTGCCAAGATGAACTTTTTGAGAATGTAACTATAAGATATTTTTCTAAACTTGTATAAGGTGATGCGGTAAAGCTTTTGCAAAGTTTGACTATAGGGGTTGAAAGATAATTGAAGTCGAAGTGAAAAGTTTGTACTTCTTAGGTATATTGGATCAAGATGCCAAAATGAACTTTTTGAGAGTGTAATTGGAAGATATTTTTCTAAACTTGTATAAGGTAATGTGATAAAGCTTTTGCAAAATTTGACTATAGGGGTTGAAAGATAATTGTAGTCAAAGTGAAAAGTTTGTACCCCTTAGGTACACTGGGTCCTTTAGGGATTAAAAATAATAGAAAAGAAGTTGTTTTTAGATGGACAAGGGGTGAACTTACATATATGGTGGTACCACTAAAAAAATAATTCCAAATTATAGGTCACTT
The DNA here is from genome assembly GCA_963971425.1 of Bryoerythrophyllum caledonicum. Classification (NCBI taxonomy): domain Eukaryota; kingdom Viridiplantae; phylum Streptophyta; class Bryopsida; order Pottiales; family Pottiaceae; genus Bryoerythrophyllum; species Bryoerythrophyllum caledonicum. Next base: position 20,339,009 of record OZ020518.1, read on the forward strand.
ACAATTCATTTAAGAAATTATATTTTTTTCTTGGAATATTAGATATCAAATTAAAAATGAGAATGCAATAGTTTAGTTAGTGATATAGAAAGGATCATAGATCATTAAAAAAACCTTCCAAGCATAGATGTAGGCATGCTTATGTGAGATTAATTTGTTCTAAATTTAATACAAATTTATCTCACATAAGCATGCCTACATCTATTCTTGTAAACTTTAGTAAATAGATAGAAGAAGAAGCAATCTAATGTCAGCTTGCGAGATTTGGAAATATAGTCTTCCAATCAAGTAACACGGTAGCAACATGGTGGGCCAGACTCTATAAGTCAAAGGATTCTCATAACAAGGACTTCTTTTTTCAAGTAAATTTAGTACTTTCATCATACTTTACTTTATAATCACCTAAAAGACCAAGTGTCATAAAATGGAATTTTGAAGGTTTGGTCATGTTCTATGGTGTCAATTTCTAACATTCTTCTTTGTAATTTTTCCGTGGAAGGGCATTACTAAACCTCAGTGGGAGAACAATTTTATCCTTGATTTGACATTCGATGAAAAAATTATAAGGTTTTGAATTTCAAATGGGGAGAGCGGGCACATGGGCACCTTCAAAACTTTTGCTAGAACATGCTATTGAAAATGAGATTTTCAATACTGGCAAGTAATATTATTACCTTTCATATTTCAAGAAAATATTTTTGTCTTTCATGAAAAATTTGCATATTAACACCGGTAATGGATTTAGATCTTTCAAGTGCAAGAATTTGACACCAAGTGAAGTCAAAGACTACTATCCATTGAAAGCAACTTGGAAGAAAATGAACCATTTGCTTGACTTAACACACTACAATCTTTCAATCCTTGCGGTAAAAGTTTATGAAATTTATGAATATGTTAACCAACAAGTCTGAATTTAGATCTTATGGTCAAAATTATAACTAAAAGTTTTAGTTTCCTTTTTTATTCATTGTACTAAGATCTAACAAATTTAAAGTATTTTTGGTGTGAAACTGTCCACTCCTTAGGGGTTAAATAGAACATTTTTGTAACTTCAAGATTCTTTATGAGATACACTATTCTAAACTACTTATTGATCTTGCAAAATTTATTAATTCTTAAACATCCATCCATAAGCCAATATAGTCAAACATCACTCTACAACTCAAGTTACTACCTAAATTCTTAAGAAAACATTTTCCCAAGTATTTTCCACGAATATTCTGTTATTTTTTTTTGTTGTTGTAGATTATCTAAAAACATTCATCAAATTCTGAAATCAATACAAATATTTGAAGTAAATATTTAATCGAAAACCACAATATGTATCTAAAATTATGAAAATATTACTATATTCATGAATCATGGTGAATTGTTTTTTTGATTAATCTATAATAACAAGTGATGCTTGAAGTAAACAATTTAGCAAAAAAATTGAATTACACATATTGTTGGCTATCAATCCAACAAAAATGTAATTACTATATAATCTTGAATATTCAAAAAACTATTGCTAAGACCCTTATTTGTTCAAATTTTTCTTGCACAAAAGTTACGGTAATGTAGAAATATATTCTTATTTTTAATGTTTATATTATTTATTATGTTTTATATTTCAATATGAAAATTGAAGTTATTTATGAAAATAAAATTTGTAAAATGTAGATATTTATTAATATCTGAAAAAATTCACACATGTTATCAACATAAAAATGATGGTGTGTCAAAATTTCATGTTGAAATAACAAACTCTCAACCCTAAGGAGGGTGTCAAAGTTGGAAGTAGTAAAACGGTTTTCCCCTTTGTTTCTCACAACTACCCATGTTGGTAGATTTGGAATATTATTTTCACAATTGTACTCAACATAAAGGTGGTTACTCCAAAAACTTCATGCACAAAAAAAATTCTTCAATCCTTGGGAGGGTGTCAAAGTTGGTAGTTGTGAAGCTTTTCTTACAGCTATCCCATGTTGGTAAATCTTGAGTATTTTTTTTTGTATAAACCTCTTGGCCTTGAAATTTGATACACATGTTGTCGGCATAAATATGAACTTGTGGCTAAAATCCTAGGGTAAAATTTCAAGGCCAAAAGATGCATATACAAATAGGTGTTCAAAATCTACCAATGTGTATGTCCTCCATTAGCGTCAATCACTTCTTGCAACCTAGAAGGCATAGAATGACATAATTGAAGGAGCTTTGTGGTAGTGACTAACTTCCACTCTCTTTGAAGAACAACTTGATGAATAACGCTCATATGCATTTCTTCAAACATGAAGTTCTTCAAACATTTCTTCAAACATGCATTTCTTCAACTTGTCTGGAATTTTTCCCAATTTCAAAGGTCAATTCATCTATCCAAACAATAAGCTTCCAATCTTCTGCACTCCATCCATGGTACTTTTGAGCCACCTTTTGAGATATGCGACGAGGTGTCAAAAGGTTTTTTTACTGCAGTTCAACTGATAATGCGACTTCTACGTAAGACACTTTGAATGGTACGTCCAGACACTTGAGTAGGGCATATTCTAGTAATCTCTAATACTGACACGCAACGATAATTTTTTGAGTAATGCAAAATACTACGAACATCTCTATCACTAAGTATTATAGTGTGACTTCCATCACAAGGTCTACGCTTGTGAGTTCCATCTTCTCTAAACTTTTTCACCAACCTCTGAAATGTTCTAACAAAAACTTTGGCAGTGTTTGCAATGTGAACTCTAGTACTCCTTACCTCACTTATACCTATTATGCCTGCACAAATTTCATCTGGAATTGCCATCACATACGTTCTTAAACGAGGCTAGTAAAATCTTAAATTCTCATTAACAATTTGAAACACAATTAGTCCAAGCATAATCAATTCATGCATAATCAATTTAGGCATAATCATTTCAATCACAATCATTTCAAAAGAATTTGTTCAAACAAAACCACATAATGAGTCTAAGCATAACCACATCGCAAGGGAGGGAACAAGGAGGGAAATGACGGTCATTTCCTCGCAAGGGGCAATGAGCGGGTCAGTCCACCCTCAATATTTTGTGTGAAAGTGTATGGGCAACTGAAAAAGACCATGTCAGAAGTTGGTGTAACATGAGGTCAACTCACACATGTTTGAATGAGCCTTGCCTAGAGCCCAGTACCACAACATTAGCACTTTTTTTACATGGACTCATAATCAAAAGCTTTACCAAATCCTTGTTCCATTTGCACCTGCAGTCCTCCAATAATGTGTGCTCCCAATCTTTCACAAACTATAATTTTCATCCTTGAAATCATAGTGATGCCTGATGTGTCATGACAGTGGAGATTACAATGTGATAATTGACAGCCTGATCAACCAGCCAGTCATTGTTATAAGTCAGATGTCCGTACTCCCTACAAATATATCGCAACCACCATATATGAGAGGGGATCAGAATTAGTTGAAGTTACCTTCGGAGTTGGTGGGAGATCACATAAACGTAGGACAATCCAAAACCAACGGCTAACCCAATACCATCAACTTCTATACCCTTCTTTGAAATGTACGTTGACTTAATGCATTGACCAATGCTTTAAGTAGTAATATTATTATATCACTTGTCCAATTTGGTGAAGGATCAACGGTAGTGCTATTTTTTGAAATAAATTAAAAAAACTTTTTTTAAAATAGTTTTTTGGGGGGGGGATTTGGGCTAAGACTTAAGTACCAATTGGCCCTGCCTGTTACTCTACAGCCAAAATATACGGATAGGTGTCAATTTTCATGCAAATACATCACTTATTTCTTCTATTTGATCACTTCCATCCAACATTCCTGTAATGAAAGGTTGGCTAGAAAACAATGTTTGTTTGGACGAAATAGACGAGGCAAAAACAAAGTTTTTAGAAAAAGTAAGAAAGCTAGGTGGCTGTCATAAAACATGGATGGATAGCAGAACTTGGAAGGATCCCCATTAACCCCACCGCCTAAGTGGACCATGAGAGCCTAAGAGAATCTACAGAGCTAATAGATTAATCAAAACATCATGTACACAGTGGGTACATTTCACCACAACCCCACTTCAGGGAATTCCCTATAGTTTGCTAATGCTTGCATGGATTGGAGATTGGAGAGATTCTTTGGAAAGCTAATGAGGAGCTTGAAATATGTTTGGAGGACGTGAGAGACAATGGCCTATTGTGGAAAGAACAAAAGCACTAAAATCGACCCTGTCAGGGCCTCGTAGGCATTAAACCTGAAACCTCAGAGGAGCCTAAAATTGACTTCGTGGATGACATTTTGAGGATGATAATCAAAGTGAATGAACTTTTTTCATCCATTTTTTGGGAAGAGTTCATTGAATGTGAAAGTAATAGATGATGATGAAACTTACCTCATTGAGGTAGTCATGTTTTATCTAAAGAAGAAAATCTTTGTGACATGGATCTCAATGTAGTGTATTATAGAAACTTCTAGCATTTTCTCTAAATTTGAATCCGAGTCATTCAAATGATATTTTTTGAATCTCAGTCCAACTGATGAAACAAAGCTTATGAAGTCTGATTTCCATTCCAATTATTTTTTTTGAAAAATACATTTATTGCAGTTTGAACTTTGGGCCCACAACCATAGCTGAACACGGAAGTTTCATCTACACCCCAAGTTTTGACATTGTAATGTACACCTCTAGTAAATTTCAAAAAAATTAGGCATACGTCGTACTTGATATGAATTTTCTTCAAATTTTCTTCAAATTTTCTTCATGGAATCACAACAGTTATAAATTTTCACCAAAAAATCAGCAATTTTTGAGACATAAGCAAGACACGTGATCTCATACAAATTTTAAAAATTCCAACTATATTTAATGAAGAATTGAGCACACAGTGGAATGGAGATTGGAATTGATGCCCCGGTCATAGGCTAAGTACTTAAGGGGTTAAAGGGTTAAACCAGTCTGGTCGGTGTTGTGCATTAGTCCTGCAAATCTCTTGTTGGTTATGTGTCCTCCTGCTTGCGCTGTCTGTAAGTTTGTACCAGAGGCAAGCCCAACTTGTAGTATTTGTCAACAAATTAATGGCCAAGACTTGCCATTGAAGTACGCCCTGCAAATACAACGTGAAGTGCAGATTATCTTGAGGCGGAGGATTTGGACGACTGACTCACAAGGACATGCACAAATTCAACAGTGAAACTGTCGAGAACAAGGCGATGAAAACACATTCCACCGACCTGGCCGTGCCATACCTCTTCTGAAGTGATGATTAATCTGTCACGTAGAAATGTGACATGACTCCATACGTTTCTCATTCCCCGGAGATAAATACGCTGAAGCAGCTGTGGCACCAACTGCCTCTTCCAATGACAAATGAGCAGATTCAAGATTTGGTCCCGCAGCGGATACCGTGTATGGGTCTTGTTGTCCAAATACAGTCAACTCCCTTTAACCGTTAAACGTCTATCGGGAACAGCATACACACGAACGTATTTTACTGTGTAGAATATTAAAAAATGGATTGAATTTTAGCAAGAATTTCACCTTTGGATTCAAGATTCTTCAACTAACATCTTCCGATTGGAGGTCATTTCAATATCTGAACCTTATCATGTTCAAATACGACACCATACATGTAGAGTATTGTGGCCACCAGTGGCACGTTTTAAGGGTTAAAAAAGCATATGATTCAATAGCCGTTTCATTGTAACAATTGGCTCAAGTCCATAACAAATATTTGTTCTCTACAACAACAGTGTGCTAATAACATCAACATCCATCAAGTTGAAAGTCACCCCTTCATGACATCCATTGCGTGTAACACCCATAATTAACCCTATCCCCTGTAATATCAGCCCCTCTTTACAGTAGGCAAATTTTGGTAAAACAAACAGGGCTGACGGTACTAATTGTTGCAGCTCCATGCTTGGCTGGATACTCGCCTAGGAATTACAACACCTGCCACTTGGCTGTCCAGGCCCAGGATTGATTTCATGATTGGAAATGTGTTGCTCCGCTGTCGAGTCTCGAGACGCGTTGACCGATGCCAAAGGAGATGATGGATTTCTCTCATACCATTCCATGAAGGTAAATCAATAATTGGTGCTCTACAATATTCCTTTCCATATGTCGCATATGTAAACTTACATGATGAGATGGGGATGGAATTTGGTGATGGCATGTAATAATTTTTTACTTATTCGACCTTCACACCAAACCATTATGGCACTGCTCGCCACACTTGTGTTAGAAGTAAAAGAGAGCAATGATAACTCTTAAATGCTAGTATTCACAAACTCTTCGTGAATTCATCATGATGTGAATCTATGCAGACCCATATCTGTTACTCGAAAGAAAAAAAATTCTATGTAAATTCTGCAGGCTCAGATGTATATATCATTACATGTTATTTTGAATTTATATTGTTAGTATTTTAATGCTTCAGAAGACGCGCTGATCATTACTAGCCAGTGGTATTCCAGATCATTACAAAGTTATTGTGCTGCTCGGGTGACTCAATAAAATAATAATAGTAGGAGGCCCTGAACTTGATAGACTGGATGGGACAGAAGAGATGGCCAACCTCTTTGAGACAAAATAACACGTTGATATTTCTTCGCTAGAGTACAACACATTTATCCATGGGCGGCACACCAGGGGTCCAGCACCAGAGCACGGACAGCTTTACTACGGATGTTGATGTCGTGATTAGACTGAAGGCCAGAATGATTCATAACTCCCGGGAATGACAACTTATGAATACGCGTATGGAGCCAACAGATTTGCATTTCATGGGCCCCACTTATTGGTACTGTGCCATTTACGCTAGTCTAACCCCTAAAGTTCCTTGACAATTCCCTTCAAAAACTATAAGTGGTACTAACTTTCAAACCACAAATCCAAAAAATAAAATAAAAATATGTCCACGAAGCTCTTATCAAAGGCAATCTAGAATAAAAATTTCAGAGAAAATTGATTTTTTTTCTAATTTTAGGAACCTGCCCAAAAATCAAGGAATCCCCCCGTAGGAGACTCTGGTCCTTTAGGGGATAATCACATGTCTAGCTGATGTGCACCCTCCATTGTCATCAAAAATACCGAAGCAATATAAGGTAAACCCCCCGTAACCGTCAAGTTAAGTAGTTTGCATATATGGAGAGCCCAAATAATAATTAAATTGTTTTTAAGTGATAGCCAATAGAATTACAGTTTCAACCCAAGTGATTTCATATTTTTCCGATGTAACATAAAATAGTTATGAATATCTAAAGTCACATGTGAAGAAAGTTGGGTCAGCGTCAGTAGGTGGGGGCCATGACCCTCCCACAAATGGCCTAAAACCACCAACAAAAAAAGTGGAAACCGGGTATTACTCACCCTAAAATTAAATTCGGAAAATCCTAGTTCCCTCTATCTTACATGCACTCTGACACATTCACTAATTTTGACAGCATCCCATGCCCATTCATGGCATGATGCAAAGCTGCCAATAATACTTGACAATTCCCTAAAACCACCAGCTTTGAAACCAACTTCCGCTACCATGCCTTTTGCTACGGGCGCTAAATTAGAAAGTTGGTTACATGTGCAATAATTGGCAGTTTCTAGTAGAAAACTAGTTGTCAATCATGGAATATTGCCGGTTTTAGACGTGACTACCTTAGTAGTTTCACAACAAAATTAAATTCCTAAAATTACATGGGCGAGACTTATATGATTCTTGGAAGTATTTACCAACTTCTGATCTATTCAAGATCATAAGGTTTTGGTTGGAAAGTAAGATATGAAGAAGAAGAAAAAAAGTTTTTGAGGGGTGATCCTTACTTTTTCTTTTTACAATTAATATTAGTTTCAAAGGGGGATGATGTTACAGTATCTATGTAAGCAGAATAAGTCACAAGGGGACCGACCATTCATTTGATATGAAGGTCAATTTCTTCGAAGCTCGGGAGCAAGCTTACATAGGCAAGGATGTGGATGCCTGAAATAGTACTACACACCCACTTTGAACCAATTTACAGATGATTGATCAATCAATTCAAGTGCCAGCCAAATGCCAACGAGGGAACCCCATATAAAAGAGAAACATGACTGGGTGTCAGGAAAATGCCAAAAGTGTAAAGAGTGAAGCTTAAGCTTACGTTGAGAGATCATGAAATACCCGTAACTTCAAAAATTCATGTTTTGTAAATGCTGCTATATATGATGGACAAAGAAGTTGTCCTATGGGCCTCTCAAATCTCTGAATGGTGATACTACCATACCCGGCCTGGCAAAACATATTTCTAAATCTAGTCGTAACAAAAATTGGATTTGTTTTCTTCGTGAAAAGTGACTTTTTTCATGGTGAAAATTAAATTTCCGAAAACATTTGTTTTGCCGAACATCAATTTTTAATTGTAAATGTATATTCAGCAGTATTGTGCTGAATTTGACCCTTGGGGTAAGGTAACTAGTCTTCATCTGACTTGGGTTTGACTTGGGTTTATACTAGGAAAAATAGGAAAAATGATTGTACATATTGAATTCTCCAAAAGGCCTGTAAAAATGCCTAGTTGATCATGTAATTTACAGGGTTCCGACAATCCGGGCAAGAGGAAAAAAAACCCCTTGCTACAAGATTTAGGGGACCATGGGCTGAAAACGCCATTGAGTTTTTATTAAAAAGTAAAAGTTGTTAAAAGGGGCTGAAATTAGTTAATAGACTAATGTGATCATTCTAAATTAATTTATATTGAGAAGAAGAAGGATTTTGAAGTTATTGTTTCGGAGATATAGTTTATCAAAATTCCAAATTTGTGCAGTTTACAGATGATGTTAATATTTAAAAAAATGACCACCTATGAGATGGTTGTCCTTAAAGTGTTAAAACATCAAATGCGATGCCAAAGATGGTCATCGTGCATGGGTGCGGAGTTGGGTTGGGGAGGAAGAATGGGAAGGATATTTGACACAACAAACAACGTTTGCCGTGTTTGTTGATTGTCTCAAGGGTGAAGCACCACGGCCTTTGTGTAGTGGTTTGGATCATGGCAAATCCCCATGCCGGCATGGTGCTTACCACCACAGTCCACCCAACTATGGTTGGGGAGGGGGGTCTTAAGACTTTGTTGTATGGGTACCCATAAAGACTTGGGGGAGGTGACATGTCGGTTGTCTCTATGGCACTTAGTGTAGAGAAGCATTTAGTATAGAAAAGTGTTTACCCTCAAAAGAGGGAAGTAGTTCTATTACACTAACCTATGTATGGTGGCCATAGGCTTAGTGAAGAGAATGAACAAACACAATATTGAAGCCGGTCTCCTTCTCAAGGGTGTGGATGCCCTAACTCCAAACAATTGGGGATATTTCTATCGTCTCATCTTTGTGTTGATTCATGGCATAAGATAGACTGCACGAAAGGTAGAACCAAAACCAATAAGGGTATAAAAAATTGTAGAACCAATCTCAACAGAATGTAGCTCCTATGCTTTTCATCAATTCTACAAAAATTCCATTAAAAATAAAGGGCAATACAAGGTGTTGCTCCATTAGGAGCTCTTGTTGATTGTTGCAAAACCACTAGGAGACATTATATCATATTATATACTACAACCCTTCATATGCAGATATCTTTTGTTTTTGTAACGTACAAAGATAAGGCATATGGGAGTGACTCGTAGATAGCAAGGGTGTGCACATATTCATTTCAAAAGAATTGTGAAGTACTAAGAAATTGTGCAAATACTTCCTACCTCCAAGCTACCTCTAGTCTACCTTCACAACTCTTGTCATGATTTCATCCACCATGTAGGATGCCATTTCATTTATGTCCTCACTACTATTTTTGGTGCAAATGCACCAATTCCTACCTCCATCCCACCAACCTAAATAGCAATTCACACCTCCACATGCAAATAGACCCTAAAATGTGCAATTAAGCAATTATGCCCTTGGCTACGTGCGTTGGCCTCGGGATGAACAGTGACTTCATGCAACCATACAGGGTAGGTCAAAGGCTAGTCCAAGGTTGGCCAGTGAAGCCACATGGGATGAGCAGAAAAAGGTTTTTTAGGAAAAAAATCTCCTAAATTTTTTTTGGGAGTATTTTAAGCAATAGCCACCATTGTAGACAAAGTGCATTTTCAAACCCCGAGGGCATAATTGCATAATTGCATGTGTAACATGTCTACTCTAAAATGAAAGATAGTTGTACACAATATGGTTAAATGTTGCATGGTCGTTGCACAACAACCAACCATAAACTAGGTCTATCCAAAACCAATCAAGACCCTATTACCACCACTTCTATACCCTTTCTAGAATGTAGGGAGACAATGTAGGTTGTGGTAATATGAGTCATGGATTGACCAATGAACTCATGAGTATTGTGATGACAAGCTGAAATCTAGGAAAGGTATAGAAGTGGGCGGAATTGGGTGAGTGCTTGGTTTTAGCCCACCATACACGGCCTTGTACCAAATGACAACTTTTGTTAGTGGGAATGGGCTTGACACAAGGCCACGAGTAGTAAGCAATGATTCCTAGATTAGCTAAAATTAGGTGAAAAGCTACAAGAAAAACTTGTGTGTTACCAGTACACTGTGAAAAAATTGAAAAAAATAATGAAATTTAGCTAGAATTTTGACCAACATATAATCACCCTCTGCAACAACCCAATTTATAGAAGAAGTTGACTATTTGTAGAGGGACCTCGCTATTGTAATAAATGTTGATGGAAAGGGAACTAACTGTTTTTTGCCATCTTCAATGATATGCATGGGTATCACATAGGTATATCATGGATATCATAGGGTATCACCAATGTATCTCCACATAGTATATGCTTGAATGGGTTACCAAACTCCTTCAACTCCTTCAAGATGCAGGGTGTAGCATTTCTGCCAATTTCAGGAATTGATATTGGGATCGCTGGTGGTGAGCCACAAGCTGAGCTGATGATGGCCGGCCTGCACATGACCAACTGCAAACGGGGATTTTGTGGCGCTCAAGGCTGCAACAGCAAGTCTGCCATCCGCTCAACTAAGTTACTGGACGGCATGCAGCTGTGACGAGCAATCCGATCTGCACCTTGGCAAGAGTGCTTCGCAGAGCTCAGGTACTTAATAATATCAGACACCAGCTACTTCCACAGAATCATTAACTTGTTGGTTTCCCTTGTTCCCCTTCGTCACACACATGGGAATTTCCTTCCGTGACAATCCATGGTAATTTTCCACCACTTTCGTACAAGTATGTGCCTTTGGCCATCACAAGTTCTTTTCGATGCTGATCCTAAAGGCGGGATACAGGTCATCCCTCCATAACCAGCAAGTTAAGCAATGTGCATATATGGATGGAACAAATGAATATACACTTGTTTTTCATTAATAGCAAATAGAATCACGACTGGAACCCAAGTGATTTCGTATTTCTCCGATGAAATGTGAATTTGTAATGAATTTTCAAAGTGTGTTGCCATGTTTTAACTGGTAGCCGCCTATAGGTACCCTCCAAAAGCGCTAACCAAAATTAAGAGGTCCTGATCAGTAGAAAACGTCTATTTGGAACTCAATGGGATGGAAGTGGGTTGGATATACCCCAATTTTATAGCTGTTGGTTATCGGTTTTTGTTGGCTGAGGGGAGTTATGGTATTATGAATCTGAATTGTATCACGTTGAGTTGTGATGATCCAATTATAGGTTTATTATGTTAGAATAAAAACTTCTAATATGTTCTAGCCCTAATTAGGTATATATTGTAATATGATGTGGCTATTTTGAACTCAAAGTCGTAAGGCATACAAAAATGTTTTTAAAAAAAAATGAAGTCTGACCATGGGATTGATCCATCTTCTTTGCAAACAAGAGATGATTCACGGTAAACCCCGTGGTAACCAACCAAAATCCATAACAGACAACTACAAAATTGGAGTATATCCATCCGATTACCAACCATTCAACTCCAATGAGGTTTGCTATTGGTCGTGACGCCTTACTTTTGGTCAGCGCTTTTGAGAGGTATCTATTGGCGGCCACCAGTTAAACATGGCAACATGCTTTGAAAATTCATAACAAATTCACATCTCATTGGAAAAATATGAAATCACTTTGGGTTGCAATTGTGACTCTATTTGCTATTGATGAATCAATGAATTGTTATTTGTTCTCTCCATATATGCACATTTTTTAACTTGTCGGTTAAAGGGGGTCTACCTAACAAGGAAATTGAAAGATTGCCCATGAACGTTGAAGTCTTCAAAGGCCTATAAATAAAAAACATGTCAATAAAAAACGTTCAAGGGTCCCTTTTAGCAAGAGAGGCAATGGAATAATACTTTTAGTTGTCGAAGATAAGGGGCCATGGATATAATATGCCATTAAAGGTTGTCATACTAGGTTTCTAATATTCACTAGACCTAATATAAAATTGACACATATAGAAGTCTTATCAAATCTTATTTTCTTAAACACTATTGTATGTTTTAAGAGAAGTAGAGATTTTCAAAAGGTTAGGAGCTAGGCACTATAAACCAAGATTGTGGTTGTAAGTTGCATATACAAGGTAATTTTACTGTTTGAGGACCATCAAAACTACTATGAATATGATCCACTGCTACCATTGGATAATAGTACAAAAATGAGACCATCAAGCATTGTTTTTGCTTGATCAAAATCATAGCCAAAACCCTAGTTAATTTGGAGATATATCTATTTGCTTTAGATATATATGAAAATTTGAGATCTAATCTTAGAAGGTCCTTTGGAGCTCAGTATTGTATGTGCGGTGAATATGAATGCAATGAATAAATATTCTACATACATCTTAGAAAGAATAAAAATACTATTAAAAGAGAGGGATCATTGTAGACATAGTCGGTAAACATCTTCATCAAGAAGATAAACATATAGCATTTATAACTCAGTTAGTGTGGTTACACTAAACATCATATTTAAAATTGTGAGGTACCAGCTAGATGTTTTATTCACAATAGTAATGACTTATTATTATTACTATTCACCAATGAGACTTATCCATATTCTTGGCCCTCGAAGGCTTGACCCTCACATTCTTAACCCAAAGGACCCCAGATAATATTGGAAGTACCTGTACATCTTTCAAGGATCCTGTTTGCATACTGATAGCCATTGCACAATGTTCAAGTCATAATCCCACTTTAACTTGACCGTCGTGTTGAAATTGACTTGTCAAACTTGTTCACATGATGATCCTAGCCTTAAAATGACAATTTTGGAATCCGAAATATGTATTGCTCAACAATATTAAGAATATGTAAGAATTATGAGATCATGAGATGATTGCTTAATTGTTGCGGTTTTAATGTATTTCATTTCAGGCACTTATGGTCTCTAATATGCTGAAATTGTAGGTTGGATTCAATTTAATTACAGTTTGCCTGAGCTGGTTTAACATTGTACATAGTTAGATAAAGTTGGACCGTATCCATGGAATTATATTTTCTACTACAATGTAGATGATTTAGAATAATTCTTTAGAATTTCAACATCTCCGCTTCTTTAAAATAGATTGGAAAATATTATATAAGATTTTAATTGAATGTCATACATCATAATCAAATAAAATTGGTTCAAGGATGCACTATGTAAGTGGTAGCTTCACATCATCATCGACAATGCTCCAAACTCTTACAAATCAAACAACCCAAAGATATGTGTATGTGATGAGAGATATCAACTAAGGTAAGCCCCCCCCATAACCAACCATAACCCATAGCCAACGCCTATAAAATTGGGGTATATCCAACCCTCTTCCATCCCATTACCACCAACTCACCTCCAAATGGAGGTTTGCTATTAGTCAAGACCCTTACTTTTGGTCGTTGGTTATTGGGGGTACCTATTGCTAGCCACCTACTAAACATGGCTGCACAATTTGAAAATTCATAACTAATTCAATTTTCATAGGAAAAATATGAAATCACTTGGGTTGGAATTTTGTAATTCTATTGGCTATCACTAAAAAATAAAAGTATAATTATCTCCTTTCTCAATATATGCTCATTCCTTAACTTGTCGGTTTTAGGGAGGCTTTCCTTATCACATAACAATGAAGATTGACTTTTCCAATCAACTTGTGAAACCAAAACCATTTGCTCAAGTACAAAACATTACACAAGTTAACATTGTACAACTAGAGTATCGTACAATCGTTTCATACGAAGACTGACAATGCAAGCACAAAATGAGTACAACGCATGGTAGAAATCACAAGGAACAGGTGCACTAACTGGGTGTCCATCATCACAAAAGCATGGCAACCGAGATTGACCAGGTTCATGGGCTTCTCAAGGCGAGAAAAAATTAAAAAAGAGAAGGTGCTTATGGCTGACACATAGAAACTTACACAGCGATACTGGGAAGGGTCAGACTAGTAATAACCACAACAGTGACATTTGGATTAACCCTTAACCATCAGAAGGTGCCGCATTCTACATGTATAATGTTGTATTTGAACATGATAAAGTTGAGATATTGAAATGACTTCCAAGTGAAAGACGAATTTTCAATCCAAAGGTGTTAGTCTTGTTAAAATATAGTACTTTTTGGTCTTCTACAGAGTGATATACGTCCTTCTGTATATGGTTCCGGACTGACGTTTAAGGGTTAACATACATTTGGAGTCACAACAAGATGTCTGGGTCGTAACCAAGAAGGGAAGTAAATGCAAGGGGTTCACATAATGCAAAAATAAGAGGACTGGTGGACGCTCAACGTCACTGGAGGTAGTGTTGCATTGATGGTACTCCCAGGACTGTAAGTTATTGGTACGTACCAACATCCATCTTTTTCTCAAAAGAACACTGAGCGGGCAGTGTTCCGTCTGACACCTGTAATTTTGATGCCTTTCCTGGATATGAGAGAAGAAATGCAAGTTGTCCTACCATTGCATTGGTCAATGCATAAGCCATGCTTACATTTCGGGGATGGTAAGAATCATGTTAGTGGTGGTTTTTAACCCTTAGGAATGTGGCAGTGGTGGCCACAATATTCTATATGTATGGTGTTGTAAGTGAACATGATAAGGTTCAGATATTGAAATGACCTCCAAATAGAAGATGTTAGTTAAAAGAATCTTTAATTCAAAGGTGTAAGTCTTGCAAAACTTTAATGCATATTTTGTATTCTATAGAGTAAAATATGTGCATACATACCGTTTCCGATTGACGTTTAAGGGAACCCTTACAAGGGTGATATGGGAGAATCTACGCGTGTAATAGATCACGTAGAAGATGATCTACACACAGGTTTCATTTCATTGCAACTGGTCATCATAGAAATCACTGTAGTTCACATGTCAGACTCCAGTGCACATCCTCACCGCATTCATTGGAAGTGAACGGAACCTCCGAACTTAATTTAGGCCATTGATCAAACAAAGATGAAGTGTCAATCTACCAAATTTGCAAATTACTCCAAAAGTGACCACCTATGGGCCTCTTGTCGTTAACCCTTAAAGGTTTGAGAAGCCACATTTGGGTTCCAACATGATGTTTTATGTGTATTTGACATGAAAGCTGTAGAAATTGATGTATACAATAGTTACAAAAGTTTGTATTTGTGTTGAACCCGAATGAATGAAACATGGCATTTAAATTTTAGATCCACCTACTACATGTTTGAAAAGTTGCAAAATGGTCATGTATTCTACATGTACAGTATGGTGCCATATTTTAAAATGATAATGAAATGAAGATGTTAGGTGAAGAATCTTCAATACAAAGATATATGTCTCGTTAAATTTTAATACATTTTTTGTATTCTAAAAGTAACATACGAGACTGTATATATGGTCCCCAACTGACCTTTAACCCTTAAACGCCAATCAGGAACCACATATACAAGCACATATTTTCCTTCGTAAAATACGACAAATGTATTAAAGTTTAGCAAGACTTACACCTTTCGATTGAAGAATCTTCAACTAACATCTTTCATTTGGGAATCATTTCAATATCTGAACCTTATCATGTTCAAATATGACACCGTACATGTAGAATATGGTGGCCACAAGTGGCACCTTCTGACGTTTAACCCTTTGCTAAACTTTAATAATTTTTTTGTATTCTACAAAGTAAAATACAGTTCCCGACTGATGTTTAACCCTTTAACGCCGCGGGACTCCTGGAGACAGTGCTTCAGAGGCCCATTTTGGGCCTCTCCATCGTTAAAAGGTTAAGGTAAGCCCCCCTAAAACCGACAAGTTAAGGAATATGCATATATGGAGAGATGAGATAATTATATGATCATTTTTCACTGATAGCCAATAGAATTACAATTCCAACCTAAGTGATTTCATATTTTTTCAATGAAAACTGAATTAGTTATGAATTTTCAAATTGTGCAGCCATGTTTAGTGCGTGGCCAGTAATAGGTACCCCCATAACCAAGGACCAAAAGTAAGGGTCTTGACTAATAGCAAACCTCCATTTGGAGCTTAGTTGGTGGTAATGGGATGGGAGAGGGTTGGATATACCCCAATTTTATAGGCGTTGGCTATGGATTTTTGTTGGTTGTGGGGAGGCTCACCTTAGTCGGTTTTGGAGTTGAACCAATGATCTCAAAACACCTTTGAATGGCAGATTTTAGCCGAAAGTGAGAATTTCAACCGGTAATATGGCCATGCAATTCAGCTGACTTTCCTCTAACTGTCAGACGTGCAGCCAGCCAGCCAGCCAGCTTTGTCCTCACTCTCCTCCCACGACGTCACCTGCAAACGCCGGTGATGATCATGAGCACGCACCCCTCACGTCCGGAGAATACCGGTAAAAAACACATTCGGTGAAAATTATGGAGCGTTGCGGTGTTTCAAGGCAGAAAAGTTGACGGCTGGCGCCATAACTGTGACGTCCGATGATAAGATTCCACTCTCGCGCGCACAAAACCTTATAAAACCTTCCTCCGAGACCCTGTATTCTCGCACCTTCCCAGCTTCAGTCCTTTGATCAAAGCTACTGGCTTTGCACCTGAAAGCAGCTGAGCAGACAGTCAATTTGCCCAAGAGGCTGAGTGCTTCCGTGTGTGTGTATGTCTCAACCTGTGTGTGTCTCTTTTTCCAGCGTTACTCGAGGTTACTAGCTTGGTTTCATACTCGTTGAGTTGAGCCTACACCACTGATCATTCCTATTCTAGCTCGACACAACTGTGTGTAATCTAGTGCAAGGTGCAGGCTCTTCTGCAGCTGCAATTCAGTAGGTGCAGCGTGGTGCACTCTGTTGCATTGCATTCTGACACTGACGAGTCTAGTGATTTGCTGTTGATGCTAGCATGAAGTAGTAGTGCCGACGCTGATTATGAGTACCGGGCGTATTGTCTACTCTAGCTATGGACGTTGAGCTGGTGTTGAGCTCTGTTGCTTGTTGGGATGGGTCCTCTGAATGAGAGAGTTTGTGCTCAACGCCGCCGTTCTGTGTTTTGTGCAGTTCTTGAGCGGCGAAATACCAATTACTCCGAAACCGAATTCGGAAGACGAAGAAAGCAGCTGCACGTATCATGGCTTCTGGGGAAGATTTGTCGACCGTGCAGGTTCTTTACCAGCTCAGTTGGGATCATGGTAGACTTGAGCACCCGCACATGATCGAAGTGCACTACCCTTCAAACCAAGACGGCCTGCGCCTGAGAGGTACAGAGGCTTGTCACTTCAAAGCTGGTGCTCACCTCTGGTCAATTCTCTCTGCTGAGATTTTTAGATTCTTACCGGTTCATGTAGCTCAATAGTTGGATTGTTTGCAGACGTGAAGAAACGGCTCACCACGCTGCGGGGACATGGCATCGGTCAATCGTTTTCCTGGTCCTACAAGAGGTTTGTCTCCAGTCTAGCTTCCTTCAGATATATTCAGCAGTTGCAGAGTCGATCGACTGAAATTAACTCACTGAAGTATCCATTTGCAGAAATTACCGGAACACGTTTATCTGGAACGATTTGTGTGACGACGACGTGATCCATCCTCTGCGCGGCTCTGGAGAATACCTCATGAAAGCTTCTGAGCGTTTGGACACCTTTACAAGTGAGATAATTTGAGCACGTTTGCGATTTTGTCCGAGTGAATCAGTTTTTATAGCGCATATTGGTTGCCAATCAATCCATATCTTACGAGTTGCTGTTGGTTTATCGCTCTGCAGACAAAGCAGCTGAGCCTCAGCAAGACTTCCGAACAAAGTCCGCAGAGAATGTTGTGATGAAGGATGCTGGAGCTGATTGTGTCGACACGGAGAACGAGAGCAAGAAACTACCGACTCTGTCCGTGGAGCAAGAAACGATTGATGTCGAGAAGTCGGACTTCTGCTTGTCGTCCTCCGACAACGAAGTATCGCCGCGTCCTAGACTGGCCGACTCATGCTGCGACACCAAGCCTGTGAAAAGCCGAGCTCAGGTTGCGTCTCCCACAACACTGCAACGACTCCAGGCTCCGTCTCGACTTACCTCTCCGACTGAGCTCCCGCTCACTTCAGGCAGCGCGAAGAGAATGTGGAAGGGAGAGATTCGGAAGAGTCTCTTCCGAACTTCTTCGCGAAACGTCACGACTACGGAGAGCTCTGCTGTCTCTGCTGCCGGGATCGATGTGGAGCTGCCTGAAGATGCATTGCTCCGCTCGAAAAGCGTGACTCCCGCCAACCTCCACGAGTCGAAAGAGGCGAGCACTCCACGTCGAGAGCTGATTAGATCACTCTGGGCTCGCTGGACCGGAGCAAGCGGCAAGGGGAAGCGAGTATCGTCCCCGCCACAAACCAAGCAGCACGCGCGGTCTTACATTGAGCCATCTCATCAATCCACCACCGAGAGAATCGATGACTCCGCCTCCCTGCAAGAGGAAATCACGCGTCTCACACAAACTTCAGAGCCTCCCGCGAGCGTCGCAAACCTTAGCTCTTCAGCGACGTCAGCGCTTGATGGCGACATCGAGAGAGCTGCGACTCCGTTCCCGCAACCGCAAGAACCGAAGATGGAGATCAAAGTAGCGCTCTCTGTGGAGATTCCTAATCTGCAAGTGGACGTGCCGGACAGTCCAACATCGGACGCACAAGGCGGGGGGCCTCCAGAGGCCGAAATTGACACTCCGAAACCCGCCATGGCCAGGTAGCAACAACTCTCAACAATCGCCAATCCTGATTGCCAAAGGAGCAATAGCATCGATTCATGCTTCTTCTTCTTCTTCTGACATTGTGCAGAGTGAAAGGTCTCCCGAGGGTTCGGACAACCGCCGCACCGAGGCCGCTTCCGCCAGGCTTCCACAAAGGCACCAACGACACGAAGCCGGTTCAGACTCCGCGCCGGAACTCCTCCACTCCGCTTGCGTCGCCTCCGCCGCTGCTGCGTTCCTTGAGCAGAGACGCAAAGAGGAGCCTGAGTGCCCGCCGCCGCGCCAGTATCACGCCTGCTGATTCATCGCCGGAGTCGAAAGACGACTCCGTCACCTCCCCGGAGAATCGACCTGTGAAGAAGAACATCAACTTTCGCGAAAGAGACGAGAGGTAATAAATTCAACCTCCGCAATTCACAACCCGTCATCGATTCTTTCCTCAGTTGACATGATCTCCTTCACGCAGGCCTCTTCAGCCGGGATTGTCCAGTTTAGACTGGGAGAAAGCCCTCCAAGAAGCGGTTGCGAACTGCTTGCCGCCACCCAACTTCGGAGACATCCTCCGAGAGTGCTCGTAAGACATTCTCCACTGATTTTCGCCGCACATGACGACTCAAACTCTGTTTCCCGCTTCGTCTAACCTCGCAACGTTGCAATCGCAGGAACTGCGGCAGGACGTTCAAGCCAGATTCTTTGCAAGTGCACAAGCGAGGGTGCCATCCTCCGCATTACTCCAGAGCGTTCTCCGCACGCGCATCTCCCTTGATGGTGCGATCTCGAGCTGCGTAATTTCTCGCATCAACATGTCGTGTCCTTCCTCAAGTCGAAGCCGTTTTGGGTCATCTCTTTGTACAGAAGCTATTGTGTTCCTCTCATTTTTTCGGCGAATTGAGATTGAGTTTGTAGTTTAGAACAACCCAATAGCCTGATCATTCCTTGTTGGTCTTGTACATAGACTGCCTTGTAATATTCATTCAGTAGCAAGAAATTGAAAATCATTCCACTTAACCATTTCTGACTCGACTGTCAATGTTTACGATTCTCTAAAGTAAAGAGGGACGACGATCTGCACGAGGTTTAGCTTTTGTGGGACTTCAAGTCAGTGAAAACGGTACTTGTTCGGTCCCTTTTGCAGGCCTTTTTCCTGCCATGAACTGATTGCACACCAGTTGTTTTTATTGTAACTCATGAGATTCATGGACCAATGCACAAACACGGAATCTGGCAGTCTACAGTCGTGAATTTAAGAATCGGTGCAGATAGCATCCTCAAATCATGCAACCTCGAGGATATGATCAGGTGTCCTCCTTCGAGGTCTGCGGGGGCCCACTGCCCGATGACCACCTTTCTATCAGGAATTCTACAATGAAAGCCACCAGGAACAAGCGCCGAAGCTGTGGAGAAAGGTCTGCAGAGATCTGCAGAGATCACCTTGGATTCCGAGCCTTTTCTAGTGCACCAACTGAAACCAATCTGGCTACAACAAAATGTACAAATTCACTCATACTTTGTTGCCAGATGAATTTCTGTTATTTTCATAGAATGTTGGATGGTATTGCTAATTCTGGCTGGGAGTAATTCAGAAATTTATGTTAACATTAATCTTTCTATCCAAAATGTGCACGAACATTGAAATATGTGACTCCACTACTATGTCGCATTTCGCCAATCTGGATACATCCAAAAGCAAAAAAAGAAAAAGGCCCAAGCAACGCTGTTTTTTACACCGGAGCATGAAAAATCTCCTGGAATGACAAAGAATTCTGGTCTTCATAAACCGTAAGCCCTAAACCCTAAATTCTAAAACCTGAGACCTAGGTAACTGACAGTGTGTTATTACTTCATCATAATTTTGAAGTTATATGCACTACACTAACTATGGGTCTAACACCGTGAGTTCAGCTGACCTTCGGGTTGGAGTGTGCACAGACAAGTGGTGTCATCAGATAAGCATTTGATTGTGAGGAGAAGCTCAGGCGGAGATGATGCTGCGGAGCCTCGTGTTCTTGCAAGCTGCAAGGAGGTCGCTCTTCGCGTGGCCTTTGATCCGAGGCTGCTCGCCATCGCCATCCTGGTGGGGCAGCAGCGCTTCGAGGGCGGTGGCCTCTGCAGCAGCCATGGGGGCCAAGAAGGTGGGCACCCACAACGGCAGCTTCCACTGCGACGAGGCGCTCGGCTGCTTCATGATTCGTCTCACGGACAAGTTTGCGGATGCGGACATTGTGCGGACTCGGGACCAGAAGGTGCGCCATGGGTGAAATTCGTGTTGCTGGGGTTCAGGGTTTAAGGAAGCCCTAATTTTTCTCCGCCGTGTTTTGGCAATTGAGCTGAGAGATCTAGCAGGACCGTGTGTTGAGATGGAGGTTGTGGAGAATTCGTCTCTGTGTTGTATATAAGCACATGATTTTGTGAAGGCAGGTTTGATTTTGAAGTTAGTATGATGGTGGTCTGAGCATGGAGTCATTTGAGAGCTGATGTGATTATTGAGCATCTGTTTTGTGTTTTTGTTTCAGGTCCTGGAAACATTGGACGCTGTGCTGGACGTGGGTGGTGTTTATGATCCTGCAACTGATCGCTATGATCACCATCAGCGTGGGTTTGACCAGAACTTTGGCTATGGATTTGACACCAAGTTGAGTAGCGCTGGACTTGTTTACAAGGTAGAACATCCTACCCTTGATGCCATCCAGAGAAGGAATGTCTAGTAAGCATACTGAGAGCGTTTCTCCGCTGCCTTGACAGCATTATGGACAAGAGATAGTTGCGAAGGAGCTAGGTCTGAGTGAGGATCATCCAGATGTTCAGCGCGTCTTTCTGGCAGTCTACAAAAGCTTCATGGAGGTACATATCTCTCTTCCCTGCACTACTGGGGGTGTTATAAGTATCCTACTTGGTTATTCCTGAATGATGTGCTTAACCCGCAAGTTATATGAGCTCTACATCTTTTATAGAGTAATAATGATCCAGTGGGTTTGTGGATATTGCTTTCTGTGTGCAGGCCATAGATGGAGTTGATAATGGAATCAATCTATATGACACCGACAAACCCCCCCGTTATGCAAATGATACCCACTTGTCAGCTAGAGTGGGAAGACTGAATCCTGACTGGATGGATGAGCAGACACCAGAAGCCGAAGAGGAGGCTTTTCGGAAAGCCATGACACTTACGGGAAGCGAGTTCTTAGAGGTACATCTACGAGGTGGCTCTGCTGTAAGAGTCTTGTTTTTTACATAATTCTGGATGTTTTTCAGCATCAAACTTGTTCTATAAGCCAAGCTGTTCTTCGCTCTTGTTGTGGCCATTGTTGGCTGGATGTGTGAATTATGCGGCGTGGCTCTTGCAGTCAGTGCGATATTATGCTAGATCCTGGCTTCCAGCACGCTCTATTGTCGCAGAGTGCATCGCAAATAGGAAAGAAGCTGACAGTTCTGGTGAAATATTGGTCCTTCAGCGCAACTGCCCTGTGAGTTCACAGCTCACATTATTCTCACATTCTGTCTGTTTTGCAATATTTATCATTTGGAGTTTTGGACCTTCCCTCTTACCGTGTTTGTGTGTAGTGGAAGGGACACTTAGCGGAGCTTGAAAAGGACTTGAACATAAATCCAACCATCAAATACGTACTTTATGAGGTACATCGCCTCTTCCAGTTGCTCTGTCTCGTTGATATGAATCACATAAAATCGTAATCACCATTGTCATTGCCTATGAGCCTTGCCTTGTCCTAAAGAAGCGGCTCTAAGTGTGCTGTTAGGTTGACAACTGTTAGCTCTTCTTCTCAAATTAAACAGTAATGATTTGTGCAAGAGCCTGTTTCTACCCGGCTCTGTCTGTTTTGTTGGTGCTATTTGAGATGGTTAGAAGTGGTTCCGGTTTTTAATTTGTATCTAAGTTGTGTGCTGCTGGGCATTTGGCAGGATGATAGAAGTAAGGGATGGAGAGTGCAAGCAGTTTCAATGACTCCAGGCTCCTTTGAAAGCCGATTGCCACTACCTGCAATGTGGAGGGGTTTGAGAGATGATGAACTTTCAAAAGAGAGTGGGATTGATGGAGGCGTGTTTGTGCACATGAGCGGCTTCATTGGTGGGAATAAGACATTTGGAGGAGCACTAGCAGTGGCGAAAAAAGCTCTAGCAATGCAAGCGCTAAATGTTTAGTTTCCTTCTTCAGGAGTTTTTTTTCTAATTTATAGTGATTAATATTTAGAAGGAGTTCCCTTATTACTGAAACTTTCTCAGTGAACTCACTTGTCCGTTTTCATGAGCAAAGATGAAATTCGGTTACATGTTAGGATTAAAACCTTTACTACTAAAACCTCCATGTGATGCATGTTGAGTGTATTAATTCCTCAATCATCAAACAAACCAGAACAGCTTTTCTCAATTTTGTACGAAGGCGCTACGAATGCTCGTTCAATCTTTTTTTTTTTGAGACTTTAAAAAAAAATAAAAAAATAGTAGGGAATTGTTAGAATTTGGAGGGAATTCTTTTGGGGTTTCTGCATTAGATATTTAAAGAAAATTGTTGGCATCCAATAATTATTTTTTATTTTTGGGAGTAATGCTACATCTTCTTCTATAGAGGATTTTTCAATCAAAGTCTAAGTAATATCATTATTGAATTTTTAAGATACAAACATATAAAAAAAAAAGTATTGTTTCCTTTACACGCCAAATCTTTTTTCTTGTATTACTAGATTGGGTGGTGATTAACTTTTCTTCATTAACATTGATATGAAAAATTAGAGGTTTTCAACTTTCTCATAAATGTGTTTGTTAATTTCAAGAACAAGGCTTCACAATATTCGTGAAAACGTCACTTGGCATATGAAAATGTCACAAATGACGTTTTATTGAATACTAGTGGCACCTCAAAAATTGCACTTGGATGGAACAATCCTCAAATTACTTGTAACTTTGATTCCAAATCTTTTGTTCTATGATTAAAATTGCAAGATTATCCAAATCAATAAAACTCAAACGGTATTCAACGCTCATATTTAATTCAAATGTACAGATTGAATTGGAAAGTAGATTCCTTTGGAAAAAGGTAAGAACTTACATATGTGTTCATTTGCAATGATAAAACCAACCATATGTTAATATTCATATTCAAACACTACATGCACATATGCATAAATTAATCAAGTACTGCTCTCTTTATAAGTTTATATTGTAATTTAGGGCATTTTGATTGTTTCCATGATCTCTTCAAAGTGATTGCCTTTTCCAATAACACAAATCCATATACAAAAAGTATATGTTTCTTCAAAATGTACATAAAAAAATCATGTATTTATTTGAAATGTACATGAAAGCATCAAGCTTCACATAATATGAAATCAATGAATACATCATTTGAATGATATTTGGTAAGCAAAATAATATATCATCCATACTAAAAGTATACCACTTCTCACCTCAATCATCTTGACGTATAGAACTTACACTAGCTTCTACAATAATTGTACATACTATTTTATCCAAATGGCCAACATTTGATCTTACATCGTGCAAAAGTAATAGATGGCTCTCAAAATGAGCAAATTGTTCTTTTGAAAGAACATTCTTGTTTCCCGTGGAATACCCTCAATTTATCGACATTTTAGTCCTTAACAAAGTGCTTTGTGTCCAAGAAGCAATTTGACCTAAAATAGTGAAGGACATATAGGAATGATGTCGCAGTAGATGAATGGTGTTGTAGTGGATGAATGATGTCGCAGTGGATGAATGGTGCCACAGCAGATGGATGGTGCCACAATTGGCCTCCATGAATAGTACCACAGGAGGCCAGCTTAAACTGGCTTCCGTGAACAGTGTCTTTGTTAAAAAATATTTTTTTAGTTTAGTTTTTAAATTGTGTTCTCCTTTCACCCCACGGTTAAGCTCCAAGGTCTCCAAAAACCATCGCCGTCCGCGTCATCAGAGTTGCTGCTACAACAGACACCATTTGAGAGCCAATGGTCCACCTCCATAACCTCCATAATCGACGACTTATCAGAGGCTCAGGAGAACGTAGCAACAACCCAAATGTTCCGGACCTAACATAGCAAGCAATTGAAACATTTTAGAGTGAACATGACCCAACAAAGCAAGCAAAAGAATATTTTGTGGAAAGAACATGACATAATAGAACAAGCCTAACAGAGCATATCAACAACTGGAAATAAACATGACCAAACATGAGGACATGCTTGCCTTGAAGGAGACACAAGTGGCCTGATCACCGAAATCGTCATTGAACTCCGCTTCAAACGCGCTTGCAGGGACGCTCAACTCGCTCGCCCGTCAACTCTATCAACCGATCAATCACGTGCCCATGAGTCTTGTATTTTGTGCTGGGGTTGGAGAAAGTCTCTTGCAACCAAACAACTCCACGATAGAAAAAAAACCCTCGCCAGTGCAAGGAAAGCCACCTCAAAATTGATGGCAATACTTGGTTCCTTAACACGAGCTCCAAGAGCGGATACACCAGCGACGCGTCCTTGGTGGAAGCACTAAAAAGAGGGTTACAAGAAAGCATGCGGGAAGAAGCAACGGAACGCGATCTGGCGAGGCTCGCTGCCAGAAAAGACGGGAGTGGGAGCGCTCACGCGCAATGGTAGGATCTAAGTTAGGGTTAAGAGAAACTTAGGTCCAAAGGACAGTCATGACCTTGCTCTCCTATGGCCGCGACCATGTTACCCAACCGGCCCATCTCCTCATCAACTGCTTCCCTCCCGTCGTAACGCCCGCGCGTTATTTTCTATATGGACGTCTGGCGTACCTCACCTCGAGTGAGGTACTGTTCCCGGACGTTCCCGGGAAAAAGTGCCCCGTTCCCAGGCCTCACGTGTAGGAGGCCTGCGTTTTCGTTTGTTTGCTTCGGCGTTACGCAAGGAGGCCCTCCAGGCGGAGCCTCACACGATGTGAGGCCCTCCTTGTCAGGCTACCCACCTCCTCGTCGGGTACCTCACATCGCGTGAGGCTCCGCCGGGAGGGCCTCACCCTATTCATAAGATACAAACCTCATCCTCCTCTCCTCTGCGGGACACGATCATTTTCTCTCTGCAGCCCCTTCGCAATCTTCGTGCATCGCAGTGTAAAGTGCGCAGAGTCTGTTGTTGTTGTTCTACCGCACTTTCTTCGTCAGGTACTCGTGCTGCTTCATTTCTGCTGATATCTCGTGCATCTGGACTGTCAGTACATTTGAAAATGATAAAACTTGTCCAAATAAAGTGAACATTTTTTAACCCCCAAGGTACCTTGACAGTTTCACATCAAAATCACTTCAAAATTCTTGGATTTTTAGTGCAATGAATAATGAAGGAAACATAAACTTTCAGTTCTAGTTTCGACCGTAGGATCTCAAATAAAACTTATTAAGTAACATGCTCGCAAAATTCCATAAACTTTTCCCGCCCGGATTGAAAGATTATAGTGTTTGAAGTCAAGGAAATGGTTCTTTTGCTTCCCTGTGTTGAATGGATCAGCAGACCCAGACTTCACTTGATGTCAAATGTTTGCACTATTCAAGGTCTAAATCCATTATCATTGTGTTAAACATGATGTTAGTTCCTTATTCATCTATTTGTATCTGAGGTAGAAGAGGGGTGTAGATATTCAAAACAACTGTGCAAGGAGTGGAGGTTCAAAAATTGTCAATCCACTTTTTTTTTATGAATTAAATATGTTTTAGATTGATAATCCAAACGGTCTATTAGAAGGTTTACACCACATTTTGTTGTGGAAATAATAAAAAGTAAGAAATATGAAGATCTCTTAGTTTTATGTGGAAAGAAAGAAGTTTTTCGATACCTTACACATCGGTATATGACATTGTGTGAATATGTTCAACTTGGGTTAATATGCTATTGTTCACTAAGGACAAGAACTTCTTTCTTGACAATATGAAAGGAAATAATATCATTTGCTAGTATAGCAAATAATATATTCAATAGAGTGTCCTAGCAAAAGTTTTTGGAGGTGCCCGATGTGCCCACTCTCCCAATTTGAAATTCAAAACCCTATAAGTTTTTCATAAAATGTCGGATATAGAGAAAAATTGTTTTTCCACTAAGGTTTTAGTATTATCCTTCTGTAACTATAAAATTTTCAAAGAGGAATTTTAGAAATTGACACCATAGGAACCTGACCAAACTTTCAAAAAGTCCATTATTGACACTTGGTCCTTTAGGGGTTAATATGATTAAAGTTTTATAAAATTACTTTTGGGAGTGCATCTTCTTGGTTATTAACTCCATAGCTTTTGTTGAATTTAATAATAATGAGTTATACACATCATCTATAATCAGATGTGAAGGTAGAAAAGAAGGCAAAAATATTCCACATCTTGTTGTCAATGATTGTGCAATGCAACACACAACCCTCATTATATTTTTATTGATGTATTATTACTTTAGCGACTGGTGCATGGTATTGCAACTCTAAATCATATATTTGATAAAATTTATTAACATCTTATTTTTTGTTTTTCATATTGAAAATAACGATTTCATCGTTTAGATCAATTTTATTTGATATTAAGACAACTTGTTATTTTATCCAGTAACACGTGATTTTTTGGACGTCTTTTACTATTTCACCTACAAATTCTCATTGTAAATAAGGTATATGTATTTGATTTGGATGGAATTTCAATCTCTAAAGGACAATATATCAACAAAACCACTCCAAATTTGTCTTTTCAATATGAATATCATCAGATTGATTTAAATATAATTGTACTATTTTCAACCAGATAATCTTGAATTTTAGAACTACAAGAAGACACTTGAAAAGAATCGTAAACTTTGACCATACAAATCAAAAGATACATGTATTCAAAGAGTGCAGTATAGTAATTACTCTAGGCAGACAAGGTCAACGTACTTTATTAAAAAAAATGCCATAATTTCCCACTAAACATTGCACATAGTTCTATGGAACTATGTCCTACCTTATGTTATTTCATTGCATGCCAAAAACCTTCAAGTAATGGAGGAACTTAGGATTAGAAAAAACTATGCAATGTCTTAGAAGAAAGAACGCAACTATGTTCATAGCAAGACAATTCTACTTTTCAATTATATAAATAATACTTGGATCTAAAATCCAAATGGTAGATGAAAATTATTGTGCCTTCTTCTAGTAGGGTAAAAATGAAATCCTTAATCTCTAAAGGACCATGACTATGTTTCACCAAAACCACCCCAAAATTGCTCATTTAGCACAAAGAGTGGAAATGATATAGAAAGTTCTTATATCCATTTCCAACTGTAAGATCTTAATCTATACTAATAAAATCACATGCTCACAAAATTCTCATGATCATTGACCATATGAATTGAAGGATTCTAGAGTTTGAGTTGAAGTACAAAGTTTTTCTCCCTCCATATGTTTCAAGGATCAACAAACTTTGACTTCACTTGGTGTTAGACTTTTGCATTACAAAAGCTCCAAAACTTATGCCATTACACTGTATATGATGTTAGTTCCCCTTCGGGAACCGACGTTCTTCTTCATCTTCATCTTCATCTTCATCTTCTTCTTCTTCTTCTTCTTCTTCTTCTTCTTCTTCTTCTTCTTCTTCTTCTTCTTCTTCTTCTTCTTCTTCTTCTTCTTCTTCTTCTTCTTCTTCTTCTTCTTCTTCTTCTTCTTCTTCTTCTTCTTCTTCTTCTTCTTCTTCTTCTTCTTCTTCTTCTTCTTCTTCTTCTTCTTCTTCTTCTTCTTCTTCTTCTTCTTCTTCTTCTTCTTCTTCTTCTTCTTCTTCTTCTTCTTCTTCTTCTTCTTCTTCTTCTTCTTCTTCTTCTTCTTCTTCTTCTTCTTCTTCTTCTTCTTCTTCTTCTTCTTCTTCTTCTTCTTCTTCTTCTTCTTCTTCTTCTTCTTCTTCTTCTTCTTCTTCTTCTCTTCTTCTTCTTCTTCTTCTTCTTCTTCTTCTTCTTCTTCTTCTTCTTCTTCTTCTTCTTCTTCTTCTTCTTCTTCTTCTTCTTCTTCTTCTTCTTCTTCTTCTTCTTCTTCTTCTTCTTCTTCTTCTTCTTCTTCTTCTTCTTCTTCTTCTCTTCTTCTTCTTCTTCTTCTTCTTCTTCTTCTTCTTCTTCTTCTTCTTCTTCTTCTTCTTCTTCTTCTTCTTCTTCTTCTTCTTCTTCTTCTTCTTCTTCTTCTTCTTCTTCTTCTTCTTCTTCTTCTTCTTCTTCTTCTTCTTCTTCTTCTTCTTCTTCTTCTTCTTCTTCTTCTTCTTCTTCTTCTTCTTCTTTCTTCTTCTTCTTCTTCTTCTTCTTCTTCTTCTTCTTCTTCTTCTTCTTCTTCTTCTTCTTCTTCTTCTTCTTCTTCTTCTTCTTCTTCTTCTTCTTCTTCTTCTTCTTCTTCTTCTTCTTCTTCTTCTTCTTCTTCTTCTTCTTCTTCTTCTTCTTCTTCTTCTTCTTCTTCTTCTTCTTCTTCTTCTTCTTCTTCTTCTTCTTCTTCTTCTTCTTCTTCTTCTTCTTCTTCTTATGTTAGTTCCTCATAGACCAATTTTTAATTGTATTGGAGAAGTGAAGCGTTATCAAAAATAAAGTAGCAATGGGGAGGGGTTCAAAATTCACCAAACCAAATGTTTGGTTTTAAATTGATTCATTCTTGTGTACATTGAAAACCCAAACAATGAAAACTAAATCTCATGCTTCTCTTTAGGGGAAAAAAAGATATGTGAAGAAAGAGGGTCTCTAAATTTAATAAAATAATGGAGATTGTTTAATGCACCTTGCACAAAAAAGGTGAGAAAACTTTGACTCATCTTGGAGTGAGAGTTTCACACTGTGGAGGACTTTTTATTTGACAATCTCAAATAAAATAATGTCATCTACTTGTATTAACCTCTAAAGGATAATTGTTTCCTTGGGAGACAAATTGAGTTTCAATTGAGTCACTCAATCTCAAATTTTGGCATGGTTTTTTGAGGTTTTTTTTATTGAATGGGAAATTTTTTGTTAGCTTTTTATTGACATGATTTTTGTAGAAATCCGACTTACGATGTAAAAGTTACTAACAGTTTTCAGTGATATATACAAATAGAACACGCAATTACTTGGGTACAATGGCGGCCATTGCGAACAAAGGTGTCAAAATTGCAAAAAAAAGGTTTTCAAAGAAATAAATTTGAGCTCGTGCAACAATATTATGTACAACCATGGTTGTTAATGTTGGAAGCGATTTTTTGGCATTTTCAACTAATTTGTGGTGGCCCCTCATTAATACTTGATAAATGTGTATTTAATATAGTTGCACAATATTTCAAAGACAGATTGTAAGGATTGTAGTATACAATCAGGCGTAATCACAAAAAAACATATCTTGTGCAAGGGTTGGCAGTTGATTTAACGATATTCTGCGTAGTACACAATGCATATAATGGTAGAAACTAAATATAGATGCTTCTACAAATGGACTTAGCACCAATAGTAAAAACATCTTTAATCTATAGGATTAATAACATAACGTCTTACATCAGCCTTAGAATATACTATTGCTACACAAGAAGAAGAACGCCTGTCTCCAGAAGGAGGCCGGCGTGAATAAAGTGTCTGTTCGTTCCACTACTAAGACCATGCCCACTGGACAAGGAATTAGTAAGCTGGAACTACTTCCCTCTCTCGAGGGTAGACACTATGTAACAAGTAGCCAAAGAACCAAAGACCAACCAATCAACCAATAAATCACAAACTAAGCAATTAGCCAACTAACCGATCACCAACAAGCAAACAAACAAAAGACCTTGAAACCAACTAGTCATGAAAATCGAGGTGGAGGAAGAATTTAAGGGGGGGTCTTGTACATCGGGGAGGATTTGGTTGTTTTCGATTTTGCGTTTGTGTAGAAGAATGGACATGGCATATTGAATAGCAATGGTGTTAATGTTTTTAAAGGAGGTGTTAATTGTTTCAATGGGAATTTTGAAGGTATCCTCAAGGGTTTTCATAGATGGGATAAAGGTAGTGGCACGAGCGCCGGCCGTGATTACAATGAGGGGGTCTACATTCCACCCAAGGGCGATGATATTGTCAATAAGGGGTTGGTATTTGTCTATTTTATTTTGGATTGTTTCCGGGGAAAATCTATCGTTACAATATGTGAATTCAATGAATTGAATGGTGTAGTCTTGGTTGATGTTATCGGGTGGTGGGTCATTATACGGTAAACCTTTAACACAAAGAATGTCCGGTTTGAGCCGAACGTTACAATGACACCTTTGGGTCATACATGAGCATGGGAGTAGCCAAGGGGGGACCGTATTTTCTTGTGGATTGTTATTAAAAGTACCGGCGTTCATTAGTATAAAACATCTCGATTTTTTGTAGGAGGTGATTAGTTTTCGGACTTCCCATACTGCTTTATTATGCCTTTTATCAATTAGAGAGTGTATATGGTGGTTTTGGCATTTAAGTAGAACATGAAGCCATGTCTTGGGGTCCGTTGAGGGGCATATGGGGCATGTTATGGATGGGAATCTTTCTATTCCAAAGAAGAGTTGTTTGCGGGTGTTTCCCATATATTGACCAGTACGGAATTTGATGAGGCATGTTATTTGTGAATCTGAGATGATGGGGTTTTTCCAAAAGTTTGTAGAGAGTTCATTGTCTATGTCGTTATTGTTAGTCCATTTTTCTATGTTAGGAATATTTTCTGTGATTGTGTCAAGGTTGTTGTAGAGGTCTTGTTTTTTGAGATATTTGGCCAAAAATCTAATTGGGCCTTTTGTGGGAGTCTAAAACTCCCACTTGGTCGCCCCTACCAAAAAAATTAGTTAAAATAGGGTTTTTAGTATTAGTTAACTAGAAAAATAGTTAGTATTGTGTGAAATTAGATTAGATAGCCAATAGAGAAAATAGAGAAATGCTTAAGTAGTTAATTAGATTTATAGTGGTGATAAAACCGGGTCTTAAAATCACTAATTTAAGTCCCGGGAAACAATTTCAAAAGAGTCCCGGGAGATATCCCGGGATGTAAGTCTAAAATCACCACTTAAATCTAAATTAACTAGTTGAGTTTAGAAGGTAGTTAGAAGTAGTTGAGTTCTTCTAGAAGCTAATTCTTGTTTGAATTAGTAGTAGTGGTAGAGAAAAGAAAAGAAAAGACAAAAAAGAAAAAGATAAAAGAAAAAGAAATAGAAAAGAAAAATATTTCAAAAAAAAAAAAAAAAAAATTTAAAAAAAAAAAATAAAAAAATACATACCCGGATATCAACCCGGGTATGAACTAGCCCGGGTACCAACCCGGGTATGGGCTGATACCCGGGTATCACCCGGGCAGCAGCCCGGGTATCTCCAGCCATCTTGGCCGACCTTCTCTCTCCCCGAAATTTTCCCTTCTCTCCAGAAATTGTTTTCTCTTCCAGGAACTCTCCTCTCTCTCCCTCCTTCCCTAAAATCTTGTCTTCCCCCCTTCAAATTTTCTCCTCTATCTCCCTATCTAGTTCTCTCTCTCACACAGGTTCTTCCTCTCTCTCTCTATTTAGTCTTTGTTTGGAGTTGGAGTTTGAAGAAGTAATTGAAGAAGTGCAAAGAAGGAGATGCAACTAGGGTTTCAAGAAGAGGAGGTTTCAAGAGGAGGTAGCGCAAGAGATTT
Organism: Bryoerythrophyllum caledonicum; assembly: GCA_963971425.1. Taxonomy (NCBI): domain Eukaryota; kingdom Viridiplantae; phylum Streptophyta; class Bryopsida; order Pottiales; family Pottiaceae; genus Bryoerythrophyllum; species Bryoerythrophyllum caledonicum. The sequence goes on from OZ020518.1 coordinate 20,371,653, forward strand.
GGTGGAAGAGGTGCGCGAGCTAGGGTTTGGTGGAAGAGGTGCACAAGCTAGGGTTTGGTGGAAGAGGTGCGCGAGCTACGGTTTGGCGGAAGAGGTGCGCGAGCTAGGGTTTGGTGGAAGAGGTGCGCGAGCTAGGGTTTGGTGGAAGAGGTGCGCGAGCTACGGTTTGGCGGAAGAGGTGCGCGAGCTACGGTTTAGTGGAAGAGGTGCGCGAGCTACGGTTTGGCGGAAGAGGTGCGCGAGCTACGGTTTAGTGGAAGAGGTGCGCGAGCTAGGGTTTGGTGGAAGAGGTGCGCAAGCTAGGGTTTGGTGGAAGAGATGCGCGAACTAGGGTTTGGTGGAAGAGGTGCACGAGCTAGGGTTTGGTGGGGATTTTAGGGTTTTGTGGAAGTGGAGGAGATTTGTGGCCGAAGCGAGAAGATAAAAGAGACAAAGGAAGGAGGTTGCGGGTGCAACAACAAAGGTGACTCTTGCCCATGTTGGGTTTCTTTTGTTTGTGAGAATTTCTTGTTTGTGAGTCTTTTCCTCTCTTGTCTACCGGGGTGACTCCCCGGTAATATCCTCCCCGGTCTAGAGAAAAAGTCACCCCCGGGGACTTCATCTAGACCTCATTGTGTTGTTTACATGTGTGGTTGTTGTCGATTGTCCTAGCCTTGTGGCAAGTTTTTATCTTGAGTTGTCTCCCTCCTCATATCATTTTAGGTCTTGTTCACAATTCCTATATTTTTCCCGGTCTTCCCGATCAACCGGGAAGAACCTCTTTCTAAGTCCTTGTCTCCAAAGTCCTCTCTTCGTTACGATTATATGTGACCTTGTGTTGTTAGTATGTTGCTAGATGTGTGAGACACCCATATCCACATACTCTAGCAAAGTGTTCCGGAGTTGTCTACCGGTTGACCGGTAGACTTGTGTTTCCGGGCCGGACCGGAGTTTGTGACAAGTTAATAGGGAGATTGGTGGAAGTACAGGCATTTTGAGGATTTTGTCTATCCGGGGCAACATGGCTCTCCGGTGAGTTAGGTGGATTCTCCATCTTCTAAAGGTGGGGCTTGAAGGTCTATGAGAGAAAAAGAAGCCTCCCGGCAACTTCTACCAGGAAGGAACCGGTAGACCTCCCTTCCTCAACCTCGGAGTCTTTGGTGGAGTCCTATGCGGCTATACTAATCAAGCCTAAAGAGACTCCGCATGTATCTATAGATACACCCAACCTTCCGGTGGACACCGCCACTCCACCGGTAGACCTCCCGGTGGATATTCCCAATCCACCGGTAGACCTCCCGGTTGAGACATCCGACCTCCTGGGGGATTCTCTTGACCATATTGGTACTTCTAGACATAGTGCCAATCCCTATATGCCTCAATCGGAAGAGTCTTCCGGTTGAGTCTTTGTTATATGTTATGTGTTGGTTTACCTCACCGGTTGGTGAGATGTTGTTTTAAGTTGCTAGAATTACACACTAGGGTGAGAGTAGTGATGTCGATGGGGCCCCATTGCGCATCCGGTCACTACCACTTGAATGGTTTCTCCGGCTACTTATTTTTGTTAGGAAAAGGTTCACCGGTTCCGGGACCGCCGGACCGGGAGTCTTCCGGTCTACCGGTCTTCTAGTTTACCGGTCTACCGGTAATCCGCCGGTGACTAGGCTACCCTTGATTTTAGGATCTAGATGCCGTTTTGTCCTGTAGTGGAGCTACTTTTGGAGGGTAACTATTGACTTTAGTGCACCTCCTAGATGTCGTTTCGTCCTTTTGCGGTCTAGTTTTGGAGCGTAGCTATTGACTTTAGTGCACTCTTTAGATGCCATTTCCACCTTTTGGGGATCTAGTTTTGGAGGGTAGCTAGTGGCTTATGTGTACTTAAGGGCCTTGGGCTCTTGTGTTATGTACTCTTCTCTTTGTTGATCTCCTCGTGTCTTGCCTTCATTGTTTGTGTCTAGAGTCTTTGTTGAGCTTGTGTGAGTGGACCGGGAGAGAGTTGAGTCCTCTTAGTGTGTCTTTGCTAGGTGTGCAAGGTTGTGACTTGTTGTGTGTTAAGTGATTGAGTGTCAACGACGCTAGCGCGCGAGCCTAGAGCTACGAGCTTGCGAGCTGTGAGCAAGGAGCATGTGAGCCTAGAGCCTTGAACTAAAGTTTTCTTTTTTTAAATGGATACTTTGCAATTAAAATGCAAAAAAAAATTATTTCTAGAAAAAATTGATACTTATGACCAAAAATTAATACATAGCTCCTATGACCGTGGCTCCCTTTTTTTAAGCCTTGAATTCTTAATTATTATATTGTTGAGCAAAAATAGAGTGCACTTGAAGATACATCAACACTTAATTTACAAAGTGTAATTGTAATGTCAGACCCTAAGCTTTGTGGAATTACTGACTTCGAATAGCATACATGTAATGGTTATTGAAAACTTTTCACAAAACACACACGACCTCATATAAACCACGGTCATTCAAATACTCCATTCCATATGGTTCAAAGTATTTCACTTAAAACAACAATAATATATTATATAACGACAAAAATATAATTAAAAATGAATAAAATTGCCTTGTCTAATATGTCACTGATCCTTGTTTGAATATGGAACTATATTATAGGATATGACATAAATACTTATTTTTGGGAAGAAATTAACTCTAGTCAACTATAATAATGATCCCTGCTCGAACAAGCAATTGCTTCAGCTCATTGAAGCTGTAACTTGGTGCATGAATAAACTTGTCTTCTTGAACATCCATTTTGCAGAAGAACCTGTACAAATAATATAAGTGCTTGCAGTTTACATACTGCTGACGACCGCCAATCGCTGAAACAACCATGTTGACGAAGTCTGGGCATGTGCATGATGGAAACATACCAAGAGTAATTCGGTAGATATTTTTGTTAGCCTCTGTTCCAGTTTCAAGGGTCAATACTGCACCTAAGCCCGGAAATGGAAGAACTGTCACCCCCAATATCATTCCTTTAACATTGGCAGCACTCTCCCACTTGTTTCGTTGTTCAGGTGTTGGGGCACTTGCAATTCTGCGAATGGTTTTGTTGTTCCTCACTGTTGGGTACACATCTGGATTTGCTGGTGGAGGTTGATCAAATGCAACTGCCTCAAACACATTGGTCATATTGAATAGGCGACGTGGTGACAACGACGGGCGCTCTTGTAATCGGAACCCTGCATGTTGTAGAAGCAAAGTCTCCTCTCGATTAAGGTTTGTACCGGCTAAAACTGGCCACACTTCTGGTACTTCAGGCCAGTCAATGACCCACTTTCTCTTTGTTCCCTTTACACACCGCTCGATATCATCTGAACAAAACCAGAAGTCCGCCATGACCTCTCGACGACTACCGTAGTCCAATTTTCTACCACGATATGTTGGGGCCGGTGTTCCCTTGGACCCTTTGGCAATTCTAGCAATGCACTTTAAGTTGGAATTCCGTTGCTGAGCTCCACATCTAGCATTGGACTTGTGGCTGATCCTTGCTATATGCCAGTTTGTTGTATCACAGTCACTTTCAAAAGCAACTGTCACGTGAGGGGCTGTTAATGGCTCAGAGTTTCTAAGTGTATTATCTGGAGAGTCTACATTAGCCCTAGACACGAGGATGGGAGAAGTTTACTTTGTCCGGTCGATGTGAGTCTCCTGCATCGCCAACCGGTTCGTCAAACTTCCTTTTTCTGCTTCCAAAGATCTCCTCTCCTTCCAAATGTGGAACACGAGATCCAATATCTTTAGCTCCAGGTAAGGCATTTAGTGCTTGTGCCATCTTCTTCGGGTCCCTACTCCGCCTTGCGGCTCTTAGTTTCAGCTCTGCTTTTGAAGGACCAGATCCAGAAGCGCTTCCCTTCAAGTACGCTCTATAGTTTCCCATTTGCATCAAAGCTCGAATGCTGTCATCTGAAGTGGCATCAAATAAATTGTTTCCACGATTTCCGGACATCTGAAGCCACTTGTTGTGAATTGTTTCCGATAAGTTGCAAGAAGGCATGTCGGCCAATTCATCCAAGTTCAAGTCCTACAAACCCATTTTATGAACACCTTCAATTTTTAATTTTTACATTGCATTGAAATGCTAACTATATTCATAGAATACTATGTCCACGTCCTTTTCAACTATATGACAGACTTATTGTAGGAGAAGATGTGACACAAAATATAGAAAAATTAGATGTTGACTTACCAGCTGCATGAAGCCGCCCCATTGTCTATACCTAAAATGCCAGAATGCCAGCCAATGATCTAGGTGATGAAGTGCTTCTTCTTCTGCAGCCCCGGATGATAACCACCATGATCGAATTGCAAGATAACGTGTCTCTGCCTCTTCTATAGTCTTTGAATCTTTGTACTGCTTGCAAAGCTTAGTGTGTTGTTCTTGGAAGGATCCTTTGATGTATTTTTGCGTGTGCTTTTGAAGAGACATGGTCCAATGCAACAAGCATGTCCTCTCACGATTCTCCATCTTATCTTCTGCTAATCCTGTGCCATAAACAATCCGAATAGCATTCCAGTTTGCCATAGCACTATCTGCCATAAATCCCTTGAATTTTGGGTGATTCAATCCATATCGCAACATGACAGCATTCAGGGATCTCCAAAATTGCACTTGAATTTCTGTATCTTCTGATTGCATATCACACGTTGCAATAGTCATGACCTTCTTGTACTCTGGATCATACACGTGGCACGCCATGGTGGTCCAGTCCTTCACACGCTTTACGTGATCAAACATCATCCATGCATTTTGAAGGTCCCCTCCAGTTTGCATGCGCATCACAAGGTCTACACCACTTCCCGGTCCTTCAGTCAACATCTTGAATAAATAAACCTTCTCCTTACCTTGTCCAGGGAATACACTATCATGTATGAATTCAAACTTTGAGTCTCTCTTCATGGCCATGATGTTGTCAATGACACCGCCATGGCTGGTTGAACGAAAAGAAGATATCATGTTTCTGATGTTAGGACTGCTCAACAGCTGGAAACGATCCATTACTTCTTCGAGTTCTTCACTTTGTAGCATGGTCTTCTTCCCATTCCCATTGTGAAAAAAATAGCTTGACAAAAAGTCCTTGCTTGCATTTAGAACAATGTTGGAGTTGGTAGCAGTTGGAGTTTTGGCTACTTGATCTGCAATCAGATCTTCTATCTTCGCAGCGGCATCTCTATACAAACCTTTAGCAACAGGGTGTGTATGGTCTCCAAAATGGATGGCAGCCCTAGACATCTTTGGATTCATGCTATAAGAGTAATAGATCCTAGCATCGCATACGTTCAAGCATGAAGGAGGATCGCGGCAAACCTTGCAAACAAGAGTGGAGTCTTTGGGAGGTGTTTCACCAACAACAAATGGGAACGTTGTGCAGCCACTCCAGAGTGTCTCATTTCGATGCGTTGCCCTCTTCACATAATCGCAATCTGGATTGACGCAAGCAAGGTGACCAGCGCAGTATGACTTACGAAACTTAAGCTGGTCGGAATTGTAGATGTTAGTTGTCACCAACTTGCACCATGGATGTCCGTCGTACCGCTTATCCATTCCCTCCAAGTTACGTGCTGCAGATGAAGATGAAGTAGATCGACATGGTGGCAATTCAAAAATGACAGTGCCGTTGTAAGTAGGAGGCAAATACTGTACCCGACGGTGCGTGACAGTGTTGACATCCATCGTAGACAACTCGTTTCTAGAACGATGCATAGTAGCTAGTCTCTTCAAGCTATCAAGAATACTCACTTCATCAACTGGAATCCGGTGGAGATGTGTAGGGGTGGACAACAAAGGCTGTTTTGAGGAACCAATTGAAGCGTCCGCAGTCTCATCCAAAGTAGTGGGGATTAATGATGACAGTTTCTGTAGAGGCACAAAAGGGTACTCACTATCAGATCCACTGGACAACTCAATTATTGGATCAAGTTTCTCAGTCTTCACCGGACGCAATAATGCCTGCTGTGACACTAGAGGATCAAATCCAATCCTAGACCTTGGTGAAACTGGTGGTGTAGTGTACCGCATGTTAACAGTTGACGAGTCGGAATGACGACTAAGAACCTCAGTGGACTCAGGTAGAAGTGATAGGGGAAGTCCATATGCTCTATAGTTTCCAGGGAGTAGGTACCAACAATCATCAATTGATTTGTCAACTACGATGGATTCTAGTAAGTCCCCGGATGTTGACTTTCTCTCCTCTTCAACATAGACTGAAGACTCTAAAAACCTGAATCGGATGTGAAGTAGGTGACTAGACACTCGGGCTCGACCTCCCTCAACAATAGGAAAGAGAAGCGGAACCTCATGACCGTCAACTCGGACATAAGCCATGTTCTTACACCATACAAAATTGTGAAGTACACTAAGGTTTGAGCAACATCGATAGAAGAATGACGGTGATGCATTTGGAATTTTGGATCCCTTAATAACATGATACCGGAACACACCTTGTTGTTTGTGGATGAAAATTTGATCATTCGGAATTCATCAATTGTAAAATATCATTCTCTTTATTGATTAAAACCGGGATTAGAATTTGTTATAAAATTGAATCATATATAAAGAAATGCGTACAACATGGGCGGCGGTGATAGAAATATAGACAGCTTGTACTGGCCGAATATTTGAAAGCCAAGCCAGATAAGGAAAGTTCCAGACTTTTAAGCATTATGTAATGAACATCTGAGTTGGTTGCACTATATTAGGCTTCTAGCTTCCGATTTTCTAGATCATGAGTAACTCTTTCACATGGAGTTGGCAGGAATTGAAGCACTTGGATTGGAACTGAATGCCTCTTTGTATTCAATCAATGTGGTTTGAAATGAGAGTAAGAGAATGCTATATATCATTAGAAATACGTCCCTTTGATCCTTGTCACCAGATATGTCTTCTTGAAGTTGTTCACATTGAGCTTATTCATATCATCTATTGCTACTCTTTGGGGACTTCATGCACTTAGAGAACCAGAGTGTTGATGTGGTTGTAGAAATAAATAGAAAAAAGAGGAAAAAACACCGTACTTTATTGTTTTCCTCTGCAAAGGATCTTAGAAGAGCGAGAATGAGGGGTAAGAAGGTGGTGTCCAAGACAATGGAAGGAACTGCAGGAGACCTTTGAAAGGTTTTACATTTTGAAGGTGATATGGGCATCGGAGTAGTAGCTGTTGGACAGAAGCGGATCGAGGAAGAAGTGGAAATATTGCATAAAGAAGATAGTGGAGAAATTCTTTCAGCTAGGGAGAAGCGCAGAGAGGTAAGCGCATATCAATCCCATGCTGTAATGGTTTTATATCTTGTTATATTACGTTTTGCTAGGTAGCTTGGTGCCTAAATTTGCTGGATATGTTGGTGTTGTGGGTAATTTGGTGTTTTGGGTTTTGGGTCTAAACTGGTGTTTTGGATTCGGGACATTGTGGCCACAGCCTTTGAGATGAATAGGGTGCAACATGTCTTCTTGATCTCCCAAAGAACGCAATAGGGTTGCAGGTGATCAACATTTTCCTTCTGACCCACTAGTCGAAGCACTAAGATCTTGGTATAGATTTGGTGATATTTTGGGAGTACGTTGGGCCCCTACATCGACATCAGTTGGCTCCGACTGATGCCAATGAAGGTGCCCGAAGTACTTCTACTTCAGGTATTGTTATTACCTTCTTCTCCCGCTACGAAGCTCAAGTAAGGGCAATGATTCCCTTGTTATGGTTTTTTGGATTTATTACAACTCGGTTTTGCTTGATTTATGCACAATTTCTACTAGCTTGTTTCAGGTAATGGATTAGAGAAGAGCTCATTGAAGACTAAGGATTTGTGACATTCAAGAAAGAGTAGTCTAGTAATGTTTCCAACATTGTTCTTTTTTTTAAAAAAAATTTCAACATGAGTGCCTCAGTATGAACTTGATGAGTTACACTATATTAGACTAGTATAAGTTATAACATAGGTTTCAACGTTGAAGGATGGCATTGTAGAACGCCATAGATTACTTGTATAGAAAGACTTCAGTATTATGTTGGAGACTATTTTCTTTTTAGACATGTAGAAAGTGGGCTTCTTATTTTTACTTGTGAGGAGTGGACCTGGGTTCCCCTTAGTTTTGGTAAATATTTTCCCTTCCTGTCTCGACGACTCCCCGGGGGGATTGTAGGGGCGAAGAAAAATTTACTAAATATAGTAAATTTTTGAAAAAATTCCTTAAGGAAAAATGCTATATTTTACTACTAAATGAGCTGATGAGGATAAATCACGATTCAGAATAGCAACCAGATGAATGATAAATCTTCAACATTAGTACTTCATATTTGAATCGGGTTTAGGGTTGAGTCCCTGGTCTGAATCGCGCGTACGGGTGTAAGCACTATGCCTGCCATCCCTGCGTCACTAGCTTCGTGAAATCCGGTAAGTTGTACAATCCTTGTGTTTCTTGATCATCAATCGTGATGGCCTTTTGCATATGAACTGCACTAGAATTCGGTTCGATTACTATCAAAGTCACTCACACTTGCCAGGGGAAGCGATCAGCCAGAAGAACGAGAGGAGACAATGACTCGTAGTCGTGGATGCACTAAGGGCGACTCAAGCGGTCGAAGTCAAAATCGGAGTGCCTCACTTCCTTCATTGGTACAGCCATCGCAAGTAAGCTCTCATGCGTAGGGTTTCCGTTTAAATGTGTTTGAGGCCGCGAGTGCATTCGGTTCGAGCTAAGATTTTGTTTCAGGCTAGGAATTATCAGCGACTCTATGTTGCGAACTGTACAATGAGTTTTAGGAGGTCATTTCAGTATTGGGTTTTGAAGATTTGATCTTAAGCTTTTGTAGTCAATAAGTTACAGGGAGTACTCCGAGATATCCCACCGTCATCAGTCGGCTCCGACTGATGCCGGGAAGGAGCACTAGGGTACTCCGAGCTTTGGTCTCCTTCTCTTTGTCCCACCTCCTGCCCAAATTTCTTGAGAACTCGGAGGTACTCCACCAACATCAGTCAGCTCCGACTGATGCCGGGGAGAGGAACCAGGGGACTCTGAGATTTGGTCTCTCGCATCACTCCGTGTCCAATCTCCGGATCCTCGTTCTTTTTAATTTTTCTTGCATAGTCTAACAACAATGGGTCCTTCGTATTTCAAGCTTTGGTATCATTTTCTGTGTCCCACCTCTTGTCGATGTTTTCTTGAGTACTCGAAGGTATTCCACCAACATCAGTCGGCTCCGACTGATGTCGATGAGAGGCACTAGGGTACTCTAAGATGGTGTTTAGGTCTTGCCCTTGTTGCTGTCCTACACAAGCCCCATTTGCTATTTCACTCATAGATACCTCGTTCTTGATCTTCAGATTCTGCCACAAGTAGATGATGGTGGTGAAGCATCTCCATCCACCGTGCCAAGTGAGTTATGCCCCATTGCAGACCTGGCAGGCCCATCTGAGCCAAAAAGTCCAACGACAAGCAATATAGAGGTACCTTCTGAGTTGACTTCAGATTTCGGCATGGATGTTGCATTGATACGTCTTGGTACATTACTAGATGCTTGTGACCCTACATGTTTTTTTTAAAATGACATTACGTACCTTAAGCAGAGTAGGCCACTTTAGTCACTAAAAGCTCCAATAGTAGTATACCTCACTTTTGTTCACCTCGACTTCTTTTAGTGCTTCGTACTTAGTAGACACATGCAACAATGCTTGTAGTTGAGAGTGCAAAAATTCCAAAGTTCATGACATATGAAGGTCATGTAAAAATCTTTGTATAATCTACATAATATATGCATGGTGGATTCATACACAATAGTGTATTTGGTATCAATCTTAAAGGATAATTTTATTTTTTGTACAGATACAAGTTTCACCTAGTATCGTATCACAAGTGGATAGCATTATATCGACTCCTGCCACTAATGATACAAGTCAGCCTGAGATTGGCATTGATAACGCGGAAGATTTCATGGACGTTGATGTCATTGAAGACGAAGAAAAGGAGCTACTGGAGGATGAACTCCGACGTCTTCACAAGGTGGACTCGGTGGCCACGATTTCAAGCCTAAGGTTGAAACCCGAGAAACTATTCCGGCTGAGCATTCCCCTTTGCCGGCTTGTGGCAATGCCAATGGTGAGACCTACTCTATCATGTGACATTGTCAAGCTAGAACAAGAGTTTGTCCATGGATATAGGGATGGGGCGTCGGTATTCTACGTGTCTACTACTGATGAGTCTGGTGAGAGCATGGAGTTCACTACAAAGGAGATAGATCAATGGGGTCCTTATTGGCACACGGAAAATGACATCTTCGAGAAGTATGTGAGTTCTGTAGAGGAACTCAAGTTCTTGAAGAATTTGAAGTTCTTTGTCTGCGACGGCAATCATCGACTTCAAGCCTGGATGACGCACATATCCAGGCTCCATTCCACGGACCGAGCTTGGCACATTGCGGTTGATTGCATTTTGCTCAACACAAAAGGGAGGATTGAATTGGTCATGCAAGTGATGCATGACATAAACAAGTAAGTAGAAAGCCGTGAATGTTATATTTGGCTTTGTCATAATTTTTTTTATGACATTGAATTTTATATATTACATTTGTTGTATAATTGACTTAGAATTAATATCTTTTCACTTGCAGAAGCACAGAGGGCTCTCATGTAAAGACTAATTTGGTTCACACACTCTACCGGGTTCAAAAGTACGGTCTTATGCCATTGGAGCGGTTCCAGGAGTTGTTGAGACCATCAGAGGTGAAGCGTTGTTCGGTCCAATCTATAAGGAAGACGTGGTATTCAATGCCAGTTGAAGTCTTCACGTCATTTGTTTTCAGGGTGAGCTTCCCAAATTAGTGAATGTCTTTAGGGATTTTGTTAGAATATGTGATTCCTTAAATTTGATTACATGTTTCATTTTATATCATTGGTATTGTGCAGCAAGAGATTGCACTTGCAGCTGATGCTGCAGTACGAAAGTACCACGAGGTGACTTTAGCTCAAGAAAAGACCGAGCATGGGGTTGCTAATGCTATGCGAGCTGGGGCTCATGAGAAGTCTACGAAGTTGTATGTGAAGATGATCAAGCTACTTACTGTAGCCAACCCTGCTCATAGTCCTGGCTTTCTTAAGGAGGTCAGTTATGATTTCTTAACATTTTATGTTAACATAAATTAGTTTGTTTATATGACTTCATATTTGCTTTAATTCACGTCGGTGGACTTGAATAGGTGGAGAAACATTGGAGTTCGAACGAGGTTCCGGAGATGACATTGGAGAAACTCCAGATGGTTGCTACTTGCAACACCACGCCTTACCACAAGATCAAGTTTCTCCAATGGTGGAACTCTTCCATGCCAACTCGTGAAGCAAGGCGATTTCCTCCTAAACCTGTGGCGGAGTCAATTCTTGGGCCATTTCTTACCAAATGTGTTTGGTATGCAAGTGTATGTACATAACTCCATCTCTTCTATGAGTTATATATCACATGTCATATTTTTAAGAAGTTCTCGCTTCATTCATTATTTTACAAAGTTGTTATTGGCCTGGAACAGATTGAAGATGCTGCAATTGAGTACTTCGATTCAGTGGTTAAGACAGATAGTATCACAATCAACATGAATGTCCCTTTGCAGCCGGAGGACTTACCGGAGTACTTGGAAGGATGGCGGAGGAAGATTTGGGATCAAGGTTTTGGATCTGTTTTCAAAGGAGCTAATGTGTTCAAGAAGGGTGACTCCTTTGTAAACTATGAGGGGTCCCATTAGGTGGTTCGTAGAGTCATATTTCGGTATGTTATTACTTTTATTCCCCCCATTTTGCAACTCCTTTTGTTGGAACAAATATATATTTGGAATTGTCAAACTTCTATACGGTTGTTGATCAACTATAGTTCTTGTTTAAGTTATGATATTTCTAAAACTAAAGTTATCAAACAATTTATTTGCATTACCTCATTACTCTAATCGATGTTGTCTAGGTACTTTAAGCATGAGCTTGAAGCAAAAGGTGCAATTGCTAGGAGAGACCTGCCTCCTTTTCTTTCCACATGGTTGGACCGTAGTTCAACGGATTGTATGTACACTCCCACCCAGTTACGAACTTTCACAACTGCTGATCTTAGTGGAGGAGGGTGGTACTTGGATTGCAACATGAGCTTCACTCATCCATGAGAGGTACAACTTCGGAAGTCTTTTGAAGGTCTAGGTGCTATTGACTTGGATGTGAACGAGTTTGCAGGCCTCTCTGAGAAACAGAAAAAAAGGGCCATTGCCAAGAGGGATGCTAATGATAAGAAGAAGACAGCTCGAGTTCAGGATATTTTGAGCATCAAGGAAAAGAAGGAGGAAGAGCGATTGGTAAAGTTGGCAGTTAAGGAGAAGGAGAAAGAAGAGAAGGGGAAGGGGAAGAGGAAAGGCATGAGTAGGCCCGACGGCGTTGCTCCTATTCCAGTATCTTCCACTTTAGATCAGAGCTCTCACATGCAAGGTGGGTCTCTAAGCGGATTGAAGAGGAAGGCGGCCCTACCACAGTTGACAGAAGACGTCATCACCTTTGGAACCGCTCCGATTATCTTGGATGATGAAGAGTTAGACAACACAGAGGTCCTAATCCTCAACATCTCCATTGAAGAACTCTTGGACAATGTGGACTCTGATACTCCACTACTGTACACTGAAGTGATGGAGTTCATGAAGAAGGTTAGCATCTCTTTATTTTTGTTATAAGCCGTTTCTAATGATATTTGATTGCAATCCCATGTTGGTAGTAATTTGAAATTTGAAGACATTTTGGGTTTCCAGATGTCCGCAGGCAAGTCTCGCATGTTTAATGGTGTACTAAACCGGAGACCTGGAGTGGACCTTGTCCTATTCGATTGTCAAGAAAACTTGCCTGTGCCGGGGGTGTCTATTCCAGCTACTGCAGTTCCTTCGTGGAATGCAGACGAGGAGTATGAGGCTCTTCAATCCGCATTTGGGTTTGCAGAACGACATCTCCAGGACCATGGATGCATGATTATTTTCCATTCGTATTGCTCTGAATCGAAGGCCAACATTGCTGGATTATGTGAGACATACAATATGGTGAGGAGGAAAGAGTGGATGGGAATGAATAGACTTCACTTGACCTCTGCAGTGGACACTTCTACCACGGTAATATTTCATAGACCTTAATTCATGTTACTTCCATTCCATTCAATTCTATATTTATGTTTTCCAAACTATATAATAAAATTTTGGGACTCTACAGACACAGAAGTTTGGCATCAGTCTCATGGTGAAGGATCTTGGTGAGCTAGGGCCATCAAACTTCTCTTTCAAGCACACAACAACGACTAAGAATGCAGGTGTGGACCTAGGACGAGACGACATGTTGATTAACTTTACCAGAGAGTGTGACTTGGCAATGGATGGTTCTAAACCGTGGCGTGGGCCTCGCCAGAAGGACCCTCGATTTTTCCAACTCCTTCTCGAAGCTACAACCATGGAAGGAGATCTAGTTCTTGACTGTACATCATCTACAGGTGAACATCCAATTTAATAGTTGTATATTGAAAAGTTATTATACGAGTTGAATATTCACCAATTTATTTGGATTTTGATTTCATTCAGGTGCGTCAATTACTGCTTGCCGTGGCACAAGTCGCCACATCGTGGCTCTGGAGGAGGACAAGCTTATTTTTGAGGCCCTCCTCAAGCCCATGAAGAAGCCTAGTTTGCCAATGGTGACATCTCAACCACCTCCTGTTGTGGCGCCACAAGATCCGGACACAATGATTGTAGTGCCCAAAAAGTTTGCTCGGAAGGCTAGATTCAGTAAGTACGTGGACACATTCTTTTATTCTCATTTAACTTTCTGCTAATATTATCTTACAACTCTAACATTATAACATCCTCGTTTGCAGCTGTGGAAGATTGACTTTAGCAAAGACAGTGATGAAGAATCAAGGCCTTCTCTTTAGCCCTGAGAAGTCATATCATCTTCCACCTTATGCCGAGCAGTTGTCATTTGCATTTGCGGAGTTTGGTTATTCCAACCCAAAACCCCGAAGAAGAAAATATGACCCAGATATTTCACAATTTATAGATGGGTCAGCAACAGAGGATAGAGAGTCTTTAGATTCTTCTATGGCTGAGGATCCTACATATGAGTCCACATCATCCTAGCTGGGCCATTGAGATTCACCAAAATCTTAGACCCTAGCCTATTATGTATTGGTATTTTATTTTCATTGGATTTGTGTGTTTTATGGCTATATACCTTGTTGAAGTGTTATTGATATTTATATTTTTTGGTAAGTAATCTCCTTCAAAGTAGACTACACTTTTCATTGCATATAATATTAGTTACATCATTTGCAAAGGCTTTAAATTTATCCAAAATGACCTAACTATTTAACACCATTGGTATTTCTTAAACCCACGGTCATAGGTCCTTCCACATTTTATGAGATACAAAAATGGTAAGCTCACAGGCTCATAGGCTCATAGGCTCATGCTCATAGGCTCGCGCGCTAGCAACCCTGGATTGAGTGTGAGTAGAGACATCCTGAGGGGCTAGGATATCCGGGTTAGATAGATAGAGTGAGGTCCGGGACTTGTGCTCTAGACTTTTCAGCGGTGGAACCGGGAAGAGTTGCTTTACCGGATGGGATCCGGGAAGCCCACGGCTATTTATGATAGCCTCCCTTAAGTGGGAAGTGTTCGGATTGGTGGGGAGTAGGGGGTGACATCCCCCTTCTCTCGGTACACCGGGAGACATCCCGACTAAGCCTTAGTCCGGAAAATACCGGGATTATTACCCTTGCAGTGGATGAGTTCCGACGATCCCCGTGGAAGGTTGTTTTGCTCATATGATTTGCTTAGTACTAACTTGTTGTGAGTCTTATATCTTCTTGCTTTGATTCATTGGGTGTGGTTGTAGTTGGAACCCGGGCTTGCATGAACGGTTTACCGGGACAAGTTCCCGGTAGATTGTGAAGACCGGTAAACTGGCTGCGACCTTTATAACTCTTTCAAGGTGTAGGGTTAGATTGTGGATATTGTGGCCTCTGGACTGCGAGAACGGAGGGCAGTGACTTTCCGGGCACTGTAAAAACTTACCGGAAATCTACTCTGACGCTCAACAGAGTTTAACTGAAACACATGTGGTTACTTGTTACCGGTTACTAAGGTACCGGGGAAGCCATCCTCCGGGATGTGCCGAGGTATTATGTGTGGATTATTGTTAAGATTTAAAGAGTTTGATGCACGATAAAAATCCCTGGAAACGATCTGGTAAGGTGGGCTTGCTTAAGGTTAATTTCGGTTAATTTTGAGAATAACGAACCACTAGACTACGACACCTTTGTCGGGGGTATCTTCTTTGGAAGGCCAATCTTCTTTTTGAAAGTAGTATGGGGTGGCATGGGCGTGTTCGTGTAGGTCTTTGGCATTTTTGTGTGTTTTTTCTCGGCCTTCTTTTGCTAATTTGTCTGCTTGTTCGTTGCCATCAATTCTGGCATGGGCTCTCACTTTATGAAGGGTTGTGATTTGTGTGCGATTTTGTAACATTTGGACCATTGATGTTAATATCGTTTGGTCGGGGTGGCTATTGTGAAGGGTGGGGTGTGTTATTTGAGTGTTTAATAGGTATAGTGCATTTATACAGTCGGTGAATATATGTGCGGGTCCGTTATTGTATTTTGTTGTGATGATTTGTATTGTTTTGTGAATGGCCATGAGTTCGGCTCTAAGGATATTTTGTAGTCCATGAAGCCTTTTGGCTAGTTTAATTTCTTTGGTGGAGTTGTAAATGCCATATCCAGCTTTTTCTCTGCGCCAGGAGCCTGGGCTAATTTGTTCTGGTGGTTTAAAGGAGCCGTCAGTGTAATAACTGTGTGCGGGGTTAAATTTTGGTATGGTATGAATTGGATAGTTTGGGAAAGGGGGAGGTGTGGCGGAGTAGTTTAATGTGTTGTTGACGTAGTTTAGTTTTGACCATTTTTTACTTTTGTTTACGGGAGTTTGTATAGGTGGCGGTGGGGCCAATTTTGTGTATGGTCGGTCTATATCTAGGATTTCTGTGATGGCGGTAAGTTGAGCAAGTTGTTCTCGGGAACCAAGGGTTTGATTTTGATGATGGACGCATAGTATTTGCAAAGTAGATGGCTCTATTCGGGGTTTTTTTAGCTCGGGTGGGATAGTAGGTTCATCGTATGGTATTGTGTCTGCTTCAAATACCGCAATGGTATGGGAATCTGAAAATGGGTTTGAATGTTGGTTATTATTTTGGTACCACTTGTTGTTTGGTGTGATGATGATTGTATTTGTGTTATTTGGATCATGTTTGGCGGCAAGTCTAGCCCAATGTATGGCTTGTTCCATGTCTTTCTCATTGTGGGGGTGAGCTATACCATTCCCGGACCATTTGTGGTCAAAGGCCTTGCCTAGTGATCCGAATATTTTGTCTTCTTCATAAGGGGAGTAGAATTTTTTTAGTTTGATAGAACATGTGACCGGGGAAGAAAAATATGATTGTTCGATGTTAAAGGATGAGATTAGTGAGTCTAAAATGGGAGTGGGTATTGTGTATTGCGAATTTTTTAGGGGGTCAGTTTTTGGTATTTGGTATTTATATCTTTGGTAAAGCCATATTAGTTCGGTTTCAAAAGATTGGATCGTTGGTTCAATGTTTGTAGGGGTTTGAAATTTTGTATTATATTGATTCCATAACCATTGAAGTCGAGTAACTGGGATGGTGTGTAAATGTCGGCCGCTTTCTTCGTATAGATGTGCTTGATTGTTATCTATTTGAATTGTGTTTGAAGATGTAAGGATATCATTTTCGGGGTTGCATTCGGTTGTGTAGATGTTTAAGAGTGGGATAATTATGGGTGGTGTTACAGATCTTGAGTCTGAGAATTGTTCTTGGGGGTGGTGGGCTTGGATGATATCCGAGTATGTTTTGTTTTGAGTTTTTTGGTAGTATTGTTTTAATTTTTCGGTGTTATGTGTGGAGGTATTGATGTCGTGTCGTGGAAAAAGGTCTCTTTGGGGGAGCCATTTATTGTATGTATTATCATTGTGTTGCCATTGGCATAAATATTTTGTGTAGGTATTTTGTATGTTATTTGTGTCCGTGTGTTGGATTTGTTTATGGTGTATGATGCTATTAATGGGATATGTGGTAGGGTTTTTGGGGATGTATATTGGCGGACGGGGATGGTATGTGTGTGGAAGGTTCGAGGGATTGATTGGTGTGGGGATCATTCTTGGGATGATGTTATTGTCGTGGGTGATAAATGAATCTTTGAGTATATGAGAGTATGGGTGTATGTTACAAGGCATATGACATGTGGTGGGGCATGTTGGATGGCAAAATAGTTGTTTAATAATATTTAGGGCGCTTTTTAATAGTTTGGATGGAGTGAGGTGGTATGTTTTGAAGTCCTCATTATTCATGATATGTGTACCATTGGGTAATGTAATTTGTGATAGTTCAAAAATATTTTTTGAGAGGAGTTTTTGTAGAAGCTTTTGGGAGAGTTGGGCATTAAGTGTGTTGTGGTTTAGTGTTTCTTGGTGCCATAGTATTTCTAGTGTTGTAGGATTGATGAGGAAGTTTGGGAGCGTACTTTTAAGGTGGACTTTAGCTATATGTTTTAATAAGAAGAATGTTTGTGTTATTGGTGATCTTATGCAATCACTTTTTTTAATTCTGGGTATATTTTCGGCGCCACCGTATTAGGCAAGGATATAATGAGTTAATCCATTATATATTTTCCCAAGTCTACCTTTATCGTTTAACGCATTTTGTAGTTGTTCGCCTATACATCGGAGATATGCGTTTTTGAGGGAGAAGGCTTCAAGTTTAAATAGGTTATGTGGGAGTTGGGTTATTGCGTTTGACATACATTTTGGTAATCCACATATGGTTTTTTGTATGGCTATTATTTTTTTATCAAGTTTTTTGATAGCTGGCATAGAGTGTGGTACACCGTAGAAGCTATATGCCACACCTGGACGTAGTACGGTATCAACCATTTTTATTTTTTGTTTCATGGTGGCCGGGCATGTTGTTAGTTCTTTGCATTGTTTGATGAGTTTCGTGGTTGTAGTGTGAATTTGGATATTCCATTTTAGCAAGGGGACGAGATTTATACCTAAGTATATGTATGGTTCATTTTGGTGCAGTGTAGGGATCGGTTGATTACGGTAATTGATGTTAGAGGCTTGCATTAGGGCTTTGAAAGTGGTAGGGTTCATTTTGGATTTGTTTGGGCATCCGGTAGCGGCACATTTTGGGACACCTACGTCCATACCGGCCGATTTACAATATCTATCAATTTTATTGAGTTGTATTTGGAAAGATTTGATTTTGTTAGTTATGGTGGCGAGGTCATCCGGATAAGCGGCGGAGTTTATTGTAATTTGTGATGTGCCAAAAGTATATCCATTGTTACATCTTTCTAGCCATCTAAGTAGTGGTTCTAAGAATATATAAATAGGTATGGGCTGAGGGTGTCCCCTTAAATAGTTCCTCTTTGAATGGGTATGGGTTTTGTTTTTCCAAAGTGTTCACCAATGTAGTAAGTGGATGATTGGAAGTAGATATTTCCAACTAGTGTAGTTGTCTCTTTTGGGTAGTCAAGATCCGTCATTATTGCTAGTAGTCGGGCATGGTCTATTGAGCCAAAGGCGTTTTTGAAGTCCACGTATAATATATATATATCTTGGTTAGTAAATTTTGCGTCTTCTAGTGCGGCTATTATGGTTTGGATTTGTCGAGCGGTACTTCGTTCTGCTCTAAACCCTTCTTGACTATCATGCAGGATTTTGAGTTTTTCACCATATGAGGATAGTATAGAGGTGAGTGTACTGGTGAAGAGTTTATATATTGTGTTAGCTAGTGCAATTGGCCTATGGTTGGGTAGTATGGACGGATCGCCTTTTTTGTATAGTAAAATTGTGGCACTTGTTTTCCATGAGGTCGGTATTTGTTTTTGTTTATAGCAATGGGAGAAGAATAGGAATAATAGTTTATGAAATCTTGGAGGCATGTTTTTGAGTATTGAGTTTGGTATGCGGTCTGGGTCTGGGGCTTTATTATTTCCAAGGTTTTGAAGGCATGTGTCGTATGTGGCTCTGTTGAGGTATTTATGTAATGGAATTTCTGGTTCGCCTCGTTTGTCTAGGGTATATCCATCCAGGTCATGCCATGCCATGGGTATTGGCGTACTGCACATGTACATTCTGTTGTATGTTGTGGCTGGTAATTACATGTTGGTACTGTTGGTCTATTGGTTTTTGTTTGTTGATTAAATATTTCATTCGCAATGTCTTTGGGGCTAGTTAAAATATTATTATATTGATCTGTGATACAGTCCATTGGCGGGGATTCAAGGTTTTTGAAGACTTTTTTGTTAATTTTTTTTGGGCTGGTTTCGTATAGTTGTCTATATTTTGAGATGGCTTTTTTTAATGTTTTCTTTGGTGTATTTTGTGATTATCTTCCGGGCTTGTATGTTGGCATTTTTTGCCATTAGCACGATGTCTTTTATCCATGTGTCGTGGGGGACGTTCGGAGGTGGCAGGGTAGGGATTTTGATGCCTTGTAGAGTTAGTAGTTCATTGTGTATGGGGTGGTTACGCCATTGGGGGTTGTTTTTTACAATTCTAATGGTTTTGCATATGGTGTGGTATGTGGTTAACTGTTGTTTCCAAATTTTAGAAAGTTTGCGGGGTAGGTACCCGCCTTGTTGAGAAGTTCTGTTTGTCATTTGAGGTATTGGATGTGCTCTACAAGTTTGTTCTAGTGTATCGGAGATTTTATTGATAAGTTTATTTAGTGTGTGGCATGTTTCTTGCCATTGTACTTGTGTTAATTGACTGTTATTTTCTAGAGTGTTTATGAGGGAGTCTATTTGTATGGAGTTTTCTTCGAAGAATTTTGTGTTGAATTTTTCTATGTTGGTTTTCGGGATGGGGTTGAGTATGCGTATAGTGTCTTTGTTTAGGATTATAGGAGTTCTACTAATTAGTGTGTTATTTGGGATGTGCAATTGTACGGGTGAGTGGTCCGAGTTGAGAATAGTGTCTTTGTTTGTTGTGGAGGTGTATCGTGTATTTTTGTTTGTGTATATATAGAATCCATCTATTAGACTCCAGTCACTATAATTATAGCCACCTTGTCTGGAGAATTGGATATCGGTATTGATGTAGGTGAAGTTTAGGTTTTCTGTGAAGTGACACCATTGGTAGTCAATGTTTTGAGAGGGGATGTGATGGTTTCCATTTTGGCGGCCAATTAGCGCTATGTCTCTGTTGAAGTCTCCACATAATAGGTATGTATGATTGGGATTATTATTAATTTGGGATGTAATAGTGTTTTGTATATCTAAGAGAAATCTAGTATCTTCGGGATGGGATGGCATATACATGTGAAAGATTAACTACGGTTGTAGTGGGTGATTAGTGATTTTAATTATTTGAATGTATGGTGATATGTGCATTGGGGTAGGGATTTTGTTGATGTTGCCTGGGAAGGTATATTTTTTGTGTATTAATGTAAGGAGGCCACCGCGGCCCGGTGTATATGGTCTCCGTTGTTGAATGCATCTTGTAAGTGCATGTGTATTGTTAAAGATAAGTTTATAGTTTTGAAATATATTTTGTAGACTTTATAGCGGTTAGTTTTGTTTCTTGTATAACTATAAGGGCCGGTGGTGTGTTGCTGTTTGTGACTAGCGTTTGTAAGCTAGGAAGGGCAGTGTTTAGTGAGGAGGCATTCCATGTGATTATGTATGTATTTTCTTGGTTTGATCTAGTGTTTAGGTTTTGAGAGGGGATGTAGGGAAGAGGTGGAGGTGGGTGGGTGTATTTTGGTATAGGGTCAAGACATTTTAGTGTTTCTTTTATGAGGTTGTTAGGGAGGTAAGGGAATTTTCTTTTTATTGTATTATTCGAGGGTGGTATGGCTTGATTATGTAGAAAGTCGTATAGTCTATTATGTGTTGAATTCTCATGGTTTATAATATTTTGATTGTCTACCAAGAATTCAGTGTAAGGATGTGGGGTGTGAATGTGTCGTTCTGGTGGGTTTTGTAAATTTTGTAAATTTTGTAGAAGTGTATTGGTTCATATAATTGTGTTCACATTTTGTGGATTTAGAAGGTGGTTACATTCATCTAGTCTTGGGTGAGTAGTGATTACTAGTGCATATAGAATGTGGGATGGTGGATGTGTATTTTTTTGTTGTATGTATTGGGCAATGTTTGGGTGAGAAGTGTTGTGTAGGTGGTGTAGTGTATGTGTGTATTTTAAAAGAGGTGCGAAGGATTTAGCAATGTGTTTATATTCTGGTTGGAGTTTTATGGTATTAGGTATGAAGTAGATTTTGGCACGTTTTTTATGTGTACTAGGGTGTCTTTTTAGTATATTTGGCATGGGCCCGGGGTTGGTTTCTATGTCACCTCCTAAGAGTAGTAAGAGTTTGTTATATGTATGTTTAGTGTTGTATTTTAACATTTTTGTTTTTTGTAGAATAGTAGTTTTTTTAGGCTTTATTATGTTATTAGGGTTTTGTTTTTTTGGGGGGAGGTGGATGTTTATATTTTGTATGTAAGTAATGGGTTTATTGATTTCTATAGTGGGTGTAGTTGAATTTATTTCTAACTTTTTTTTTGCCCGTGTGTTTATTTGTTTAGAGGTTGTTGTTTTATTTATGATGTATAGGTGTGTGTATGTTTGTTCGTATATTTTTGTGGTTGAGTTTGGTATGTGGTTATTATGTGAAAAGGTATTTATGTGTGGGTTTATGTTGACATTTTCAGGGGTATGTAAGTCGCTTTTATTTGTAGTTGTGTTAGTATTTATGTTGGGTTTTAAAGTGGTGTATTTTTTGGTGTATGTATTAGTATGTATTTCAGTATTTGCACTGTAGTTTGTACTTGTATTTGTACGGCTGTCAGTATTTTTGTTTAATACTATATATGTATTTGTATATGTATTGTACATATAGTTTTTTATGTAGTATTTGTATTTATTTTTTGTTTCAATATAGTATAAGTATTTCATCCGTAGATTGTATGGCGTATATACTATGGGGTACATGTCTATGTATATTGTAATGTATTCTACCATGTATTCTATTGTGTATATCACTATATGTACGGTGGATAATAGTATACGGACTACTAGGAGTACTACCTTGTATACTACTATGTATTTTGATTCATAGTGTGTATAGATAATGGGATTACAAGGTATGTATACCTTGTATGTGGCATACAATGGTATATGTATAATACCTTTTTCCTTGCGGTCTTCAATCTTCACATTTTTGACGGTCCATCTTCAATTCTTGGTGTGTTCATGGCTTCGGTTAGTGCTTGCAATGATGCAAGAGTTGCACTCATCGTGTGTTGAATGCCAAGAATTTGGGTCTTCAATTCATCGCTCTTCTTGTCCGCATATGCTTGTGTTTCCAATCTTATTCTCTTGTTGCTTTCTTCCACCGCGGTCTCCACTATGGCAAGGATGTCCTTCTTCGTGATGTTTTGAGATGTCTCCTCCATCTTGAAGGCTTCCACGGTGTTAACAATGGCTTTGTTAACATCGGAGAAGCCAAATTCCTCCACTTGCTCCTTGGTAGGAGGCTCAATTCCGTCTAGGCTTCTCCTATGTGGAGCGAAGTCCACATAGTGTCCTCCTAGCTTGATGACCTTGCCTACAAACTTCCTGTAGATTATAGCATTAGTACAATGGACATTTGCACTTCCATTGTGCCTATGTCCATTATCACGATGGAACCAAATGTGATTTATGTTACCCATTCCCATGACATTGTGAATTTCAGCCCTAGTATCTTCAACATTCATACGAATAGGCAATTGAGATAGGGTTAGAGTAATGGCATCCTTCTTTGCCTTGCTCTCCCTTGTGTTGCCATGTGATGATTCTCCTGCATTGCCCGTTGGTTGGAGTATCTCGTGGTTAGTAGCGACTTGGTGTAGCTTGATCTTTGCCGCTTGTTGTGGAGTTGGTGCAATGATAAATGCATGGCTTTCTTCTCCTTTCTGCACACTTGTTACTTCAAACTCAAGCCCACGGTTAAAACTATTGCGTAGAATGTCAACAAAGAGAGAGTTAGCGGAGATGCCTTTAAGGGACTCACTTTTAATTTTTGTGGAAAGATTAGAATTCCTTGCAATGGCATGATAACTTTTACATACTTTTCCTATCACATATTTTTTGTCTAGTTTAAGGATGAAAGGTCTAAGACCTTTAAGGAGGCCTATGCCATCAATTTCGGGCTTAAGGAGGTGTAATTTAATTACACCCGCCCACACTCCTTTCTTCCCGGCATTTTTCACACTCATGCAAAGGATGGAGATAGGGTCAATAATCTCATTACCTACTTCAATTTCCATGAATTTTAGCCTTTTAATCACCATGGTTTTGACTTCATCATGCATGAGGGTGAGATTGCCTACCTCAAAGTGGATGGATACATGGAAATCAAGGGCGAGGCCGGTAGTTTCACTTACCGGGATGTCGAACGGTATCTGGGTTATGTTGTAATGTTGCCCAACCGCCTCCTTTCTTGTGCAAGGGTATAGAATTTGAGGAATTCTTGGGAATGCCGGGGTTGCTAAGGTGATTTCCTTGGCTTCTATTTCCTTAACTCCTCTTGTAATAATGTCGAGTATGGGCTCATCATAGATTAGTGGCTCAAGTCCCTCCTCCTTAGCCATGTCCTCCATAATTTGAAATCCCAACCAAAACTTGAAGGGGTGGGCAATGTGGTCAAGTATGTGCACCGTACCTTCCTCATTTGAGCTCTTCTTTTTCTTGGTGGAAGGGGACATTTCGCTTTGGCTTGTTGCGGGGACTATACATGGGGACCTCTTGGGCTTTTCACCGGTTGCTTCGATCTCCATGGCGTCCCCGTACATAAGTATACGTCTGCTGCCCCATTGTTCCATATCTGCGTTGTACTCATATGTTTGCTTAGTCAAGTTAGGATTTTTTTAAAACTTATTTAGGGGGTTTTTATTGAGGGAATCGGGGTCACTACTAAGAGGGCCATGGTCATTATTGAGGGGACTTAGGTCGCTACTTGAGTAACCAAGGTCACTATAGGGGAAACCAGGGTCGCTACCTAGAAGAGGAGGGTCGCTGGTTAGTAAGCGAGGGTCGCTAGTTAGTACTCGAGGGTTGCTAGTTAGTAAGCGAGGGTCATTACTTGGTAAGCGAGGGTCGCTACTGGAGGTGCCAAGGTTAATACAGGGAGAACAAGGGTCGATACCAAGAAGTCCAGGGTCGCACCTTGGGAGGCGGGGGTCGTTTTTTAAAAAACAAAGGTCGCAGTTTGCACAGCGAGGGTTACTGCTGTGAGACCTAGGGTCGCTGATATAGGGTCTAGGGTCGCTACTGTGAGATTGAGTGTCGCTACAGGGAAAGAAGGGGTCGGTGTTGGAAAAACAGGGGTCGCTACAGGGAGAGCAGGGGTCGTTGTAGGGAGAGTAGGTGTCGCTGAGGGGAAAACAGGGGTCGCTATGGGGAGCCCAGGGGTCGATACTAAGAAAATCAGTGTCGCTACAGAGAGAGCAGGGGTCGCTGCAGGTGAAACAAGTTTCGCTATGGTTAAACCAGGGGTCGATACTGAGAAGACCAGGGTCGCATTGGAGGTAACCGGGGTCTCTACGTCTGAGGCTGGAGTCACTTTGGAGAGAACGAGGGTCACTGTAAGTCAAGTCTAGTGAGTCTTGATGGGAGAGATTGAGAGGGGGAGAGGGAGGGGTCGGGGGAGGGAAGAGGGAGGGGAGTGGACAGGGAGAGGGAGAGGGGGTGGGAAGTGGACAGGGAGAGTGAGAGGGGGAGGGGAGCGGACAGAGAGAAGGGAAGGGTGAAGCGAGTTTTCCGGGAGAGTGTGAGAGGAGTGGACAGAGAGACGGGGAGGGGGAGGTGAAGATACGGTGAGAGTGTAAGGAGGAGATGAGTGGGCAGGGAGGGGTGATTGGGGTAGGAGCAGGGTTGGAGAGAGGAGAGCAGAGAGGGGAGGGGGGTACGTGAGGGGAGTGAGAGAGATGAGAGGAAAGGGAAATGCGTGGGATGTGAGGGACGTACCTTCCTGTGGTGTTGTGGATCTCGTCTTGATTTGTTGTTGCTTTGAGCTGTTTCTTGATGTGCATTTGTTGCAGGTACCTCCTTGCTTCAATGTTGTTGCATGTTGTGAGTTTGGTGTAGATGTTGCGATTGTTGTAGAAGCTCGCAGTAGATGGTCGGCAGTCCTCTTGTTGTTCTCTTATGTTGTCACCTTGTGTTGTTGTTTCGTTGCTGCGTCTTGTGCTTGTGCACTCCTGTCGAGGTGTCGTCTGCTTCAGTGCTGATGTTGTGTATTCTTGTTGCTTATGTGCAGGTGGATCTAGATTTGGAAAAATTTCCAGAGCTTCCGCATGCGATCTACACTCCTGAGCTTAGTAGGGTTCACTATTAGAGATCTAGTGTGGAGATTTGTGGGCGTGTTATTATACTGAGCTTGCGGTGTTCTACATCTAGTGTATGTGAATGTGGTGGTATGTAAGAAGTCTAAGGTGGCTACTAGTGTGTAAGTGCTGTGCACATCTCTTTGTGTCACTGATGTACTGAAAGGTGTAAGCAAATCTAATACTAATAAACAAGCAAAAAAGAAAATGAAATGGAGTACGGTTAGATCGAACCTGGGTACTCTAAGGGTGGAGGCTGGCTGCTTGGCTTCGTGGTGTTGGCGCTCTCCTTTGTGTCTGATGTTTGCTTCTGAGCTTGTATGCACTTCGGGTCTTGTGATCGTCCTTGATCGTCTTTTTCCTCTCGCGTTAGTCCTAGTAAGCGGTCTTCTGTGTGAACTACTACTATTACGGGTCTGTGTGTGGACTTCAGATTGTATGTGTAGTGGTTTCTGGGTCGGGCAGCAGTTACAAGAAGTTTAAGTGGACTTAGGGCGAATCAACCAACTCAAGCTAGATCTGCACTTGTGTATCAAATTTGAGTTCTAAAAGGTTAGATCGAGTTCCAACACGGGGTCCCAGTGCTTTCAGGTCAGCCCACACTCCGATCTTCTTTCAGATCTCTCAAAGTTCGTATACCAAAGTCAGATCTAACTTACCCTACCCCTGTCCAACACAAACGCCTCTCTCAAAGCCCACTATTGTCTCCGTTCTAAGCTATGAGCAGGGTAAGCAACGGATCCAGCTACCTTTGTTGCGCTCACACCTCTTCCCAGAGACTAACTTCTTTGTGCACCTAACCAAAAAAAACGGAGCTCTCAGCTGCTCTCAGACATTTTTTCAAGTCCTATTGCTACACATATACTACATAGCAATTACCATACACAATTATACTCTCATAAAGGCACATTATCTTCTCCATAGAATTTAGAGCTGCTTGCAAATGATTGTCATCGATAGCTTTGGTTTGCATTGCAATATATTTCAGTATGTCAGTGAGTATGCTTAGCCGAGTGAAGAATGTGAATCCTGCTTTCAACCTGCACTCCAAATACATTGCGCTTTCCTCCACCTCCTCGCTTTGGACATGATTCTTTCCGGTGTGTCTATCCAAGAAAAAATGCATACATCTTTCTCTACCCAACTATGCCTCTCCCCAGATGGCTTCCGGAATGAATCCATGCAATTTGCATTCTATTGTACAGAAGACCCATGTCCATCAACAACCCCCTTTCAGATGATGGACCAATACCAACAAACCTTAATCTTAAGTCTCCATTGATTTTTTCCTTCTTCAATCACTTTCCCTACATAGAATGGTACAACGCCTCCTATTTCTGCTCAATCAACACTCAAGGCTACAAAATGTCTACAACAGATATCACATTGTGGATTAAATGGTGGAAATGGGTCATGATTACCTTCATAAATTGCTCCTTCTTCGGCTTGTTCCTCAACATAGTTGCGCTCTATTTGTTGTGCCCTACGCAGTGCTTGATTAGAGGATCTTCTCTACGAGGATCAAAGTATCCTCGAGCCTCGGCATTTGGAAGCATGGCCACTATTTGCTCTACGACATTTATTTCGCGATTTTCTTCACTTGTACCATCCATTACATCCAAAAATGCACTCTCTGTAGGTCCGGTGTTGGAGACCTCTGAAGGCTAAAACGGTGACAAACGATGCTCATTGCTACGGTCTTTGTGTGAAAATTCAGCCAAATAGAGTTTCAGTATTTCAGCCTCTACTTTTGTCTCACGGTTCTTGTCCTCATGCTGCAATGTTTGAATGCACCTTTATTTTTATATAATGAAGTCATCCAATGCCTTCAACTCCCGTTCGTCCGCTGCAAATACTTGGTCAAAAGATGGTCGCTCATCTTACTTGACAAAACGACCTTAAAGTTTTTGTCTCTGCCTCTGAACTCCATGGATCCTTGCAATAATGTTTGTGTTGTACTCAAACCTCACGAGTCCCTTCTCAATTGTCTAGATAGAATCACATGCGGTGTGGGAATGATATGCCCACTAATGAATCCGGACCTATGAGTAAGTGAAGAGTTATGAAAAAATTTCAATCCCATACATTCTCTAGCAGCCGCGCGCAAAAAAATTAGTGCAGCAGTTAGTGTGACCTATGACAAATAGTGCAGCAAAAATTCAATTAATTATAAATTCAATAGACTTAGAGTTTGGGTTCAATTTTTAAATTAAAATATTCTTCTTTGAAAAGAAATGGAAATCTTTGCATCTACCGTTGGATTTTCAGAGTTTCAAAAACATGAAAAGGATATGTTAAATGCAAACTTGAACTTGTTAGTGTATTGATAATTCTCAAGACAAAGTTGCATTGCGGCTTTTTAAGGACATATGCTACCGCTCTTCTATTTCTAAAATTTGGTGCACATGTGCCTAGCATGATCTTTTAATGATTAAAATTAGAAAATCATGGCCTGTTGTACAAAATATGCCATAGAAGGTGGTCAAAGTTTGCTAAAGGTGTTTAGTATGACCTCAAAAAAGGTTAATGTCTTATTTCAAAGGCTAATACCTTCCAATCCATGCAATCAAACTAACAAAAGTTATTATCATAAACACTTGTGCAATCCTAGTACAAGATGATATGGTTAGATATGTAAAAAATGCATATATTTTCATTTTGTGTTGAATGCATTGAAACTGGCTGTTCTCAATGAGTTTAGCTGCTTACATGAGAAAAATCAACTAAAACGAGTAAAGATCTTTAGGGGTTAAATATCTCATATTTGAAAAAAGGTTGTAGCAAAACTTCTTGAAGTTGCTCAAAGTACCGGCCTTTGGCAATTATTTGAAGATGGCATAATTTTTTTTTTATAGGTTTGATAAGGAAATAAATAATATCTCCACGTAGCTCTAATCTTCTTGCGTTGTTCTACAAAATTTCAGTTATTAAATATACAAATTACAATCAAGAGAACATGGAGGGAACCATGTTCTTCTATATGAGGAACAGTGAAGGGAACGGAGTGAACCATGTTCCTTGATTCAAGGAACAGTGAAGGAAACATGGAAAATTCCCATCTGCAAAACCTAAACCTAGTTTTCTGAAGTGAGCTTCGAACGTTTCCTCCACACCAGCAACACGTCGGGTCGATTACGTTGTTCCTTTGTTAACTTACAGTGCCATCTGCACTGTCCATTCACCTCCCACTTCCTATCATCAATCATCAACTACGTTTTCTACTAGAATTTTTTTCACTTAGCCCTAACTTAGATCCTACCATTGCGCGTGAGCGCTCCCACTCCCGTCTTTTCTGGCAGCGAGCCTCGCCAGATCGCGTTCCGTTGCTTCTTCCCGCATGCTTTCTTGTAACCCTCTTTTTAGTGCTTCCACCAAGGACGCGTCGCTGGTGTATCCGCTCTTGGAGCTCGTGTTAAGGAACCAAGTATTGCCATCAATTTTGAGGTGGCTTTCCTTGCACTGGCGAGGGTTTTTTTTCTATCGTGGAGTTGTTTGGTTGCAAGAGACTTTCTCCAACCCCAGCACAAAATACAAGACTCATGGGCACGTGATTGATCGGTTGATAGAGTTGACGGGCGAGCGAGTTGAGCGTCCCTGCAAGCGCGTTTGAAGCGGAGTTCAATGACGATTTCGGTGATCAGGCCACTTGTGTCTCCTTCAAGGCAAGCATGTCCTCATGTTTGGTCATGTTTATTTCCAGTTGTTGATATGCTCTGTTAGGCTTGTTCTATTATGTCATGTTCTTTCCACAAAATATTCTTTTGCTTGCTTTGTTGGGTCATGTTCACTCTAAAATGTTTCAATTGCTTGCTATGTTAGGTCCGGAACATTTGGGTTGTTGCTACGTTCTCCTGAGCCTCTGATAAGTCGTCGATTATGGAGGTTATGGAGGTGGACCATTGGCTCTCAAATGGTGTCTGTTGTAGCAGCAACTCTGATGACGCGGACGGCGATGGTTTTTGGAGACCTTGGAGCTTAACCGTGGGGTGAAAGGAGAACACAATTTAAAAACTAAACTAAAAAAATATTTTTTAACAAAGACACTGTTCACGGAAGCCAGTTTAAGCTGGCCTCCTGTGGTACTATTCATGGAGGCCAATTGTGGCACCATCCATCTGCTGTGGCACCATTCATCCACTGCGACATCATTCATCCACTACAACACCATTCATCTACTGCGACATCATTCCTATATGTCCTTCACTATTTTAGGTCAAATTGCTTCTTGGACACAAAGCACTTTGTTAAGGACTAAAATGTCGATAAATTGAGGGTATTCCACGGGAAACAAGAATGTTCTTTCAAAAGAACAATTTGCTCATTTTGAGAGCCATCTATTACTTTTGCACGATGTAAGATCAAATGTTGGCCATTTGGATAAAATAGTATGTACAATTATTGTAGAAGCTAGTGTAAGTTCTATACGTCAAGATGATTGAGGTGAGAAGTGGTATACTTTTAGTATGGATGATATATTATTTTGCTTACCAAATATCATTCAAATGATGTATTCATTGATTTCATATTATGTGAAGCTTGATGCTTTCATGTACATTTCAAATAAATACATGATTTTTTTATGTACATTTTGAAGAAACATATACTTTTTGTATATGGATTTGTGTTATTGGAAAAGGCAATCACTTTGAAGAGATCATGGAAACAATCAAAATGCCCTAAATTACAATATAAACTTATAAAGAGAGCAGTACTTGATTAATTTATGCATATGTGTAATAATATTTATATTTGTGATGATTTTTATATCTATTTATGTGGTAATTGAAATTCTTAGATGGTTAACGAAGGAATATCCGTAAAGCTTGTTGGATTATTAAGTATTATACATTATTATTGTGTGATTTACTATTGTAAATGTGGTGTTCATAGTATTATGAAGGGTGTGCATAATTCCGTAATGTTTGTCCCATTTTTGTTTCCCGATCAATTTTTTCTTTTTAATTGTAAAACCAGGTTGTCTCATACATTGTAATTTAGGAGAAATTGAGTCGGCCCACAAAAAATAAAGCCACATGCATATGTGACGTTTTCACGAATACTGCGTTAAGCATGAACTTTGAGTTGACTACCTCGGCTATGTCTGAGAAATAGAAGATTTTTAACAATATAAAAATAAATTTGGTATGGTTTGACTTTCTTCAGATTACATACTTTTTAAGAACGTGTTTTAGACCAATGGAATTAAATACTATTGATTTTACAAAACAAATAAAACATTATCATCACTTCAAGTTCTCTAATCTTTCAATTTACATTGTCAAAAACCAAAAAATAATTTACACACACATTTCTATTGGTCTAAAACATGATTCTATTCTTAAATGTAGAAAAAATATTATGTTCAATTGTTTGGCCTTTGGACCCAAAATGAAAATTTGCAAAGATATTCAAAAAATTTTAATTGCCAAAATAGGGGGGGAATGCTAAAATTGGTGTTTTAATAGAAACCAACCTTAGATCCTTTCCATTTATGCTCTAATCCTCCTCTCAAAACATGAATATAGTAATCATGCCCATTACCATATAGTTGACACACAACAAGCAATACATTGGGCAAGACTTGCGGCCAAAAATGATCCAAAGCATACTTTTACTCTTATTATCGTACAAGATAATAACTGGTACCAAAATTTTAACCCACACAGGCCCATTCCCATATTCTCACATCATTGTTCTATTTCAGGCAAACTTGGTACCATATGAAGAACCTATTTTATTAGCGAAATTAATAAACAAACAGTTCGGAATTTGAGACCAGGCAAGGTCCAAGTGGCTCAGAAATTAGCGCTTCTTCGATAGTTTTGAAAGGGTTAGATCCAACGAGTCCTTTGACTGCTGCAACACTAAGAATGTAATTGAATGCCTAACTAAACTAATAACCATAGTGTAACAGTACTAACAAGATTATAACAGTAATAGCTAATTAGGAATGAATGTAATAGTAGGTCTACGATAAATATATAGAGGTCTAGCTACATGTACAATCAAAGTAACGTTGGGAGAAGGCGTTTAATTCCAACACCCTTCCTCGCACTTGACCACCAGAAGGGGTTCAGAGAATATGCACAGACAACGGAGGATGTCGCGAGTGTGTCCGGCGACGGAGGCGATGGTGGAGATTTGGGACAACATGGAGCGTTTGTCAACGATGAGCATATGAGTCTGCTGCAATGGTGGCATTGTTGTGCATGAGCTGATGAGGTGTTTTTGATGACGTGCAGGTTATAATCTTGTTGCTCACATGTTGGCTGCTAATGGTTGTCGTGCGTCGAATTTGTGATGCAGTCTTGGACTATAACTTTTGGTGGCTGACAAGGTCTGAGCGCGGGCGTAAGCCGAAGCCAATGAGACGTGCCGAAGCTGGTTTAAGTAGGGTTTTGCAGGACGTAGATGAAGATGACAAGCTCAGCTGGCTGTAGTACTTCTAAAGTCCGGAGGAGTGGTGGGACAATTGTGCTGGGAAGCTAAACCCTCTATTGCTCAACTTCAAGCACAAGAGTATAGGAAAGGTGCTCTAGATCAACGGTTGGCGGACACCGAGCTGGGTTAAGAACAAGTTTGAGGAGGAGAAGAGAGTACTCCTACACTAAGCCAAATAGCGGCGAACTTGAGATAAGGCAGGGGTTTCGTCAAGAAGTCCACTTGTTGTAATTTGGTCGGAGTGTAAAGAACTTGAATGTCGCCGCTTTGAAAGCCTTGCAGACGAAATGTTGTTGTATTCCAATGTGCTTTGTGCGCAAATACAATATAGGATTTTGGACCAACTTAAGACAAGATTGGCTATTGCTTATAAGTGGAGTCAGATCGTGTGTGTCAATGCCTAGTTCTTGAAGCTGTCGTATGAAAAATATGATATTCTTTTCCGCGTCAGTCAACACACTATAGTCTGCTTTGGTAGATGAAACAGAGACGGTTGGATGTAGTTTGCTCGACCGGAAGATGCACAAGTCTCCTATTTTGTGAAGAATCCCGGAGGTTGATCTTTGAGCGTCAAGGTCCCTCTCCTAGTCTGCATTAGTAAAGGTATGACAGGAGCTAGAGGTGGCTGATGGGAAGAACAATTCATACGCCATTGTGCCACTAAGGTAACGCAAGATCTTTTTGTTGCTTGGAAGTGAGCTTCCTTGGGGTTTTCCGTATACTTTGCAACACAACTGACACAGTATGAGATGTTGGGTCTTGTGTTTGCCAGATAGATAAGGCTCCCCACCAACGACCTGTATGGCATCGGATCAATGACGTGTGTTCATGTGTGTCGCTGCAGTAAGACATGTGGATCCATTGGCAGACAACTTGAGTTGCAATTGAGGAGGTTGAACTTTTACAAGAGGCATTTGATGTAGGTGGTTTGCATACTGAGCATCCCTCCTTTCAACCGACGTATTTCTGCTCCTAAGTAAACGCTAGCATCTCCAAGATCCGTTCTGACAAATTCCTTTTTGAGCCCGGCTTTGAGTTCCACGATCCGCTCGGAGTCGTCACCTGTTAGTAGGAGCTTGTCCACATATAGGAGGACAATGGTTCTTTTTCTATTCCTTGTAGCAAAGTAGAGATTGGGATCAGAGTTGTTGTCTGTTAAGCCCTGCAATACAAGCCACGCATCTATGCGCTTGTACGAGGCTTTGGGAGCCTGCTTCAGTTTCTACATGGCTCGTTTGATTCTACATACTTTGGATGGGTTTCTTGCGCCGGGAAATCCCTCAGGAATCTCCATGAGGACCGTTTCATCTAATTTGCCATTGAGAAAAGCCGCTATGACGTTGAGGTGGGAGAGGGGCCAGTTGTTTGCGGCAGCCAGGGCGAGGACGGCGCGGATGGTCGACCAATGCACCACCGGTGCAAAGATGTCCTGGAAGTCCACGCCCTCCCTCTGTTAGAAGCCACAAGCGACGATAATGGCTTTCAACTTCTGATGATCGCCATTGTGCTTTACTTTGAACCATTTTGTTGTTATTGGTTGTCGGTCAGCTGGCCGGTCTACAATATCCCAAGTTTCATTCTTGAGGATTGAATCAACTTCCTTGGCAATTTCTTCTTGCCACCCATGTGTTTAACCACATCTTGATATGTGGCAAGTTCTTCCGTAAGTTCACTTATCAGCGTCCAATGGTCACAGAGGCGGATTGAGGGCCGCCTCTCACATTGAAGATAGCGGTGAGGCAGGTTCTGAAGATCGTTGTACTGGGCAGCTGCGGCATCAAGAGGGTGCTTGATGTCGACACGTTGAGCTCCACCGAGCTGGGTTGGTGAGCCATTGCCAACAATCACGGGTGCTTCACTTGGTGATGGCTCTTCACTATTAGATGACTACTCGTTCTCTGGTTGGAACATGGAGTTGGCGGCCTCTTGATCCGCACTTTTGAGGTGAGCAAGTGTCGTTGTTGATGGCGGAGGTGTCACAACGATGGCTAATGGCAAGGAATTTCGCAGTGAGAAATGGTATCGCCGGATTGTAGCACGTTCACGTGGTGATAGCCCACCTACGCCTCATCAAACACAATGTCTCCGTTTATCACAATTTTTCTGTTGATCGGATCATACAACCGATAGGCTTTCCACTCTTCACTGTAGCCAACAAACATACAGGTACGTGACTTGCTGTCTAGTTTTTGTCTCACTATCGGGCACATGTACATGGGCGATGCTGCAAAAAAAATTCGAATTGTTGAGGTCAAGCACATCACTTGTGTATTTTTGCCTCAAGTGGGATGCCCAAGTTTGCTCTTGTCGAGTTGTGATTTATGAAAAAGTTGGCCATGCTCACGGCCTTTGTCCAAAGAGAATGTGGCAACTTGCAGTCAAAGTCGATGCTCCTAGCACGCTCTACGAGTGTCCAGTTGCGGCGCACTAAGACGCCGTTCCGCTCCTGTATCTTGGCCTGGGTCAATTCACGTTGTATTCCATTGCGTAAGTAGCAGAGCTTGAAGTAGTCTGACAAGTACTCTCCTCCCCGGTCGGATCTAAGAACTTTCATTTCATTTTCTGATTCTGCCTCAAGTTTGGCTTTGAAAGCTCTAAACTTTTCAAAAGTCTCGCTTTTAAATTTCATAAGATAGACCCAACTTTTGTGCAAAAAATCGTTAGTGAATACCAATGCATACTTGTTGCCTCCTAGTGACGCTTGTTGAATTGGGTCGATGACATCAGAGTGGACTCGTTCACCTGGCTTAGTTGCTTTTGTCTTTGATCTAAAGGAAAACAATGTTGATGGTGATGGCGTGCCAAGCAACATTCGCAGACGCAACTCTTCACGCCAATGTGCGGGAGACTAGTGATGTGCTGTGATCTTGACATGTAGCTGAGGATGGAGTATCCTAGGTGACCCAACCTCCAATGCCATAGATCAATTTTGTCGCTTGTATCTGCAGTGAGAGCCTCGCAGACTTTGAAAAGAAGTAGAGTCCTTTGCGCGGGTCTCTGAGGCCCGTAGCAACTAATTTGGTTCCATCTAGCATCCAGCAGTGGAATGCCGTGAACATGACTGTGTGGCCTGTATCCGCAACTAAATCAATTGACACCAAGCTCTTCTTCATGGACATACCAAATATTCTCAAGCCTTATTGCTCCCGTGCTAGTGTGTAGAGTAGAACTTCCGATGCCCATCACTGTGTGAGATTCACCACCACCAGTCTTGTTGTCAGTGTAGCTGTCGTAGTCTAGTAGTTCATAATTCCCAAAGTTAACCGAAATCAACCTTAAGCGAGCCCACCTAACCATACCTCTTTCAGAAATTTTTATTGTGCGTCAAACTTTCTAAATCTAAGAACAATACATACTCAATACCTCAGCACATCCCAGAGGATGGCTTCCTTGGTACCTTGGTGACCACTAACAAGTAACCACAAATGTTTAATTTGAACTCTCTTGAGCGTCAGATTAGTTTTCCAGGAAGTTTTTATAGTGCCCAAAAAGTCACTGTCCTCCGTTCCTGTAGTCCAGAGGCAAAAATCTCCACAACCTAACTCTATACCATAAAAGAGTTACTGGGTTCTTGTTATTGGGGTTATTTGAAAATAATAAATAAATAAATAAATAAATAAATAAAAATATGATACCTGGGTACCAACCCAAGTTTGACCCAATCCGAGTACCAACCCGGATATGGGACGGGTACCCGGGTATTTGGGCATCAATCAACCCTCCAATCGCGCCTCAACCCCCCAACCGAGCCACAAACCGGCCAACAGCCGGCATCCGGCAACCCTCCCTCGGCAGTCCCTCCCCTCCCTCTCCAGCGACCCCCCCTTCTCTTTGCTCTCTTCTCCCTCTCCCGATATCCCTCCTCCTTCTCTAGTTTTTCTTTTCTTCTCTTTCTCTCTCTTGTAGTCTCTCTCCTCCATCTCTCTCTTTCAAGGAGATTGAGTTCTTTTTATTGGGGTTATTTGAAAATAAATTTAAATAAAATATAAAAAAAAATATGATACCCGGATACCAACCCATGTTTGACCCAACCCGGGTAAGAACCCAAGTATGGGTCGGGTACTCGGGTACCCGGGCATCAATCAACCCCCCAACCGGGCCTCAATCCCTCAACCGGGCCTCGACCCAGCCAACAGCCAGCAACCCTCCCTCGGCAGTCCCTTCCCCTCCCTCTCCAGCGACCCCCCCTTCTCTTCGCTCTCCTCTCCCTCCCCCGATGTCCCTCCTCCCTCCATGGTTTTTCTTTATTTTTTTTTCTCTCTCCCATCTCTCTCTTTCAAGGAGATTAGGTTCTTTTTATTGGAGTTATTTGGAGGCGAAGAGTTGGAGTTGTCAAGAGGAAGTTGAAGAAGAAGAAGTTGGAGGAGGCTATTCAAGGAGATTTCAAGGTTGTTGGAGGAAGTATGAATGAAGGATGCGAAAGCTAGGGTTTTAGAGGAGAGTTGGTGGCACCTAGGATTTGAAGCTTCAAACTCAGGGTTTGGAAGAAAATGGTGGTGGAAGGAACTTTTGACTATGGTGGAGGAGATTCCTAGACGTGGAGGTGGTGCAAAAAGATTCATGGCCACAGCGAGAAGATTTAAGATACAAGACCACGATTTAAAGGAGGTTGCGGGTGCAACAAGGAGGTGGCAAGAAGTTGTGGAAAAGATAATTCTTGCCAAATATTGGATCTTTCTTGTTTGTGCAAACTTTCTTGTTTGTAAAGTTTTTTTTTTTTTTTTTTTTCTACCGAGGTGACCTCCGGTTTCATCCTCTCCGGTGTAGAGAAAAGTCTACCGGTAGACTCTATCTAGACCTTGTATGTCCTAGGTCTTGGTTTTTTACACTTGCCAGTCTACCTTAGTGTCCCACCGTTTGTTTTCTATTGTCCCGGCCTTGTGGCAAAAGTATTCTCTTATGTTTTCTCCACTCTCCCCTCATCTCTAGGTCTTGTCTAATTTTCCTATCTTTTTCCCGGTCTTCCTAGTCAACCAGGAAACCCTCTTCTAATTTCTTGTTTCCTAAGTCACCTCTTCAAAGTGGTCAATTGTGATGTTGTTTTGTTTGTCGTGTTACTAGATACGTGCAATACCTACATCCACGTTAGTCTAGTAAAGTGTTCCGGAGAAAGTACACCGGTTGCCCAGTATACTTGTGTGTTTTCCGGGCCGGACCGGAATTTGACATAGGTGATTGGTGTAAATACAAGGCACATCCCGGAATAAGTCCATCCCGGTCAACATGACTCCACTGGTAAAATAGACGCTTTCCAAGATTGACCCGAACAAGTGGGAGGGGATTGCGAAAAGAGAATAGTTTGAGGAAGGTGGTTGAGTTTTTAAACTCAATCTTCCAGTTAATTCTTCCATGGATCTACCGGAAGATAATTTTACTCTTCCGGATGAGTCTTCCGGTTGAGCCTTTGTTATATGTTATGTGTTTTTGTTGATTTATCCTATCGATTGATGGCATGTTGTTAAAGTTGTTAGATTAAACACTAGGGTCAGAGTAGTGATGTCGATGGGACTCCATTGTGCACCCGGTCACTACCACTTGAGTGATTTCTCCGGCTCCTTACTTTTGTTAGGGAATGTTTTCCCGGTCTCGGACCGGAAGTCTTCCGGTTTATCAATCTACCGGTAATCCGCCAGTGACTAGGCTGCCCTTGATTTTAGGATCTAAATGCCATTTTGTTCTTTTGTGGATTTTATTTTGGAGGGTAGCTATTGACTTTCGTGCACTTTCTAGATGTCATTTCCACCTTTTGAGGATCTAGTTTTGGAGGGTAGCTAGTAGCCTTTGAGTATTAAAGGAGCCTTGGGCTTTTGTGTTAAGTACTCTTCTCTTTCTTCCTTTGCTTGTGTCTTGCCTTCATTACTTCTGTCTAGAGTTTTTTGTTGAGCTTGTGTAAGTAGAGGTGGAAAGGGTTGAGTCCTCCCAGTGAGTCTTTGCTAGGATGTGGAAGGTTGTGGCTTGTTGAGTGTTATGTGATTAAATGTGAGTAGAGGCTTCCAGAGGGTGTAGGATATCCAAGTTAGATAGATGGAATAAAATCAAGGATCTACTCCAAATCCTTGATCGATGGGACCGGGAAGAGTTGCTTCCCATATGGGATCCGGGAAGTCCACGGCTATTTATAATAGCCTCCCTTAAGTGAGAAGTGTTTGGATTGGTAGGGAGGAGAGGTGATATCTTCCCTTTTGATACACCGGGAGAGATTCCGGCTAAGCCTGAGTCCGGAATATTCCGGGATTTCTATCCTTATAATGGATGAGGTCCGATGATCCCCGTGGAAGGTTGTCTTGCTTATGTGATTTGCTTAGCATTAGACTGTTGTGAGTCTTGTATCTTCTTTGTTTGATTCATTGGGTGTGGTTGTAGTTGGAACCCGGTTTTGCATGAGCGGTTTACCGAGACTATTTTCCGGTAGATTGTAAAGGCCGGTAAACTGGCTCCAACATTTTAACTCTTTTAAGGTATAGAGTTAGATTGTGGATATTGTGGCCTCTAGGCTGCAAGAACAGAGGGCAGTGACTTTCCGGGCACTATAAAAATTTACCGGAAAACTACTCTGAAGTTCAACAAAGTTTAAACTAAACACTTGTGGATACTTGTTACGGGTCACTGAGGTACTGGAGAAGCCATCCTCCGAGATGTGCTGAGGTATTAAGTGTGAAGTGTCGTTGAGATTTAGAGAGTTTGACGCACAATAGAAATCCTTGGAAATGATCTGGTTAAGTGGGCTCGCTTAAGGTTAATTTTGGTTAATTTTGAGAATTACGAACCATTAGACTACGATACATGGCTACACGTATTTTTCAAATTCCAAAACCATCACACTTACTCTCTAATTGCCAAAAGGCACAATAAAGCAGTATGGAAAATCCAAAAATTAATTGTATCCTCAAACAAATTCTGGTACTTTGTACTTATGTCCGCCGGAACCTTCAACAACAATCCACAAATAAACACAGTCCCTCCATGGCTACTTCCATGCATGTGTGGGAGCCCAAGGATGATTTTGCCATGCCAGATTTAAACCAGACATACTATGCATCAAAGGAATACCATATAAAGATCCCCCATTCGACCACATAAATACAAACCTTACTATCCAATTTATTGAATTCAAATATTGTAATGATAGATTTTTCGATGAAGCAATTGAAAACAAAATTAATAAATACAAACCACTTATTATTGATATTACTACCCTTGGATGGAAATTTGACCCCCTTATTGTCATCACCATTGGAGCTAGAGTTACTACCTTTATCCCTTCTATGAAAATTCTCAAAAAGACATTCATTATCCCCATTAATCCAATTAAGAAGACATTCACAACAATTAACACCATTGCTATCCAACATGCAATGTCTATACTTCTACACAAAGGCAAACTTGAAAATAATCAACCTCTCCCAGAACTATACAGAACCCTTTAACCCCTAAAGTCGAAAGCCCTCTAAACTGCCAAAAACCCTCAAAACTGCCCTCTTTCAATGCAAGGTGAAAATTTTTAACTTTTGACAAATTTTCGAGTATGAAACCGTAAGATCTAGTACCTAAGTTGTACATGTACATGCATACCCAATCTTAGATTCAAATTCCTCTCCATTTGTGAGATCATAATGTTCAAAGTTGAAAAAAAAGATTGTTTCCTTGTTGTAGAATGGAAAACTAATGTTTTGGGGGCCAAAAAAAACAATTTTGAAAGGAAATTTGACATGAGGCTCTTCAAATTCTTGTTCCTATGTGAGTAAGGAATATGTCCATATAATTTTTACCCTCATAGGACCTATAAAACCTAAAGAAATGCTTAATTTTTCACATGGAGGTATGCTAAAATACAAATACAAATGCACATTTTCAACAATTAAAAAGGCATGTAATAAATTATCGGATTGAAAATCCAAACAGTGAGATCATGCTTTACCACCTCTTTTACATGTACGAAAAACAAAATTCTAAAAAAAGTAAAATCTCAATTTTTGGTGAATTTTTGAAGTTACTGCGATCTAATTGATTTTGGGCAGAATTTGAGAATAAATGAGCATATACCGCAGTGTTGGGCAGATTTGAGCATGCCCTAACAGTGTTTTCAAACTTTGACCGTGAATATCTCCTAAAGTATGAGGAATTTTGAAGCATGAATGGTGTCATTTTAAAGGTATGGAAAAAATCTACAACCTTCCAAAATTGTAACTTCATACGATCTAAATTTAGTAACTGAGAGCCTGACCAGAGTCAGATCGACCACATTCTGGTCGATTTCAACTTTAGGGGTTAAATCCTCTAAAAAACATGTATACAACCTTTACAAACCATCTCTTAGAATTGAGCCCTGTGGCTCTAGTCGGTCTTTGGTTCTTGGTTATTGGTTACTGGTTGCATAGTGTCTATCCTTGAGAGGGAGGAGTAGTTCCATATTACTAAACCTATGTTCGGTGGACATGGATTTAGTGGTGGAACGAATAGACACTTTATTCACTCTGGCCCCCTTGGAGGGCCTGGGCTAGATCACATCTTGTTTCAGCTGGGCCCCGCCTCTCCCACGCCTTCCACTGCCTGATCTCCCTACTCACATTTGCGTTTGAACTCCGTTCATTGAGAATCCATCCCTAAATTGAAGTTGGCTGCCAAAGATTCATATGGAGGATACAAAATTGGTTGTGAGTAAGTTTTTCAATAATTTATTGCTCCCCAATGATGGACATAGCATGTCTCATCCTAGTATATTCCTTCACTACCTTAGCATCATCATCATCAGCTACAAAGTCTTTGTATCATCCATGATCTTTTATGAATCTTTGGCAGCCAACTTCAATTTAGGGATGGGTTCCCAGTGAAGAGAGTTCAAATGCTAGTGGGGGCAGGGAGACCGGGTAGTGAAGAAGGCGGGGAAGAGGCAAGGCCCAACTAAAACAAGATGTGATCTAGCCTGAGCCCCCTTGGAGGACCAAAGTTCTTCTTCTTTTGTCCATTACCATTCCTTTCTATTTCACGCGCTCTATTAATGCTCCCATTTCCACCCCATTTGCATCCATTCACTCATTAACAGCTACAAATCAAGGATTACTTTTAGCCACAACCCTTACTTTTTATTGGTGCTTAAAAGAGGTACTTATGGCAAAAATAAGATAACATGGTAAACTATGAAAATTCTTAACTAATTCATATTTTATCAAAAAAATATGAAATCACTTGGATTAATATTGTAATATTAATTATTATCACTGAAAAATGATCTCATTTATTACGTGTCACCTCCAAATATGGTAATCCCCTTGGCAACCAACCGACATCTATAATATTGGGTTATATCCAATCCACTTTTATCCCATCACTACCCAATTAGCTCCAAATGGAGGTTTGCTATTTAGTCAAGACCCCTTACTTTTGTTCGGCATGTATAATGGGTACCTATTAGTGGCCATCGGCTAAACATGGCAGCACGCTTTGAAAATTCATAACTAATTCATATCTTATCAAAAAAAATGTAATCACTTGGGTTGAAATAATGATTGCATTGGCTATAAATGAATAATTATTTAGTCCCTCCATATATGCACATTTCTCAACTTGTTCGGTCAGCTTCCTATGGTTACAATTTCCAACATTCCACATGGACAATTTTACTGTAGAAGGACATTACTAAAATCTCAGTGAGAGAACAATTTTTTTACTAAATCCAACATATTATGAAAAAGTTATAGGGTTTTGAATTTCAAATGGGGAGAGCGGGCACTTTGGACACCTCCAAAAACGTTTGCTAGGACACTCTATTGAATGTGAGATTTTCAATACTAGCAAGTAATATTTTTTCCCTTCCATATCGTCAAAAAAAGTTATTGTCTTTAGTGAAAAATAGCATATTAACCCAAGTCAAACATTTTCACACATTGCCGAGCAAGGTACTACAAAAACTTCTTCTTTTCCACATTAAACTTAGAGATCTTCATATTTTTGGATTTTTTGTTTTCCACAACAATATGTAGTGTAAATCTTCTTATTGACCATTCGGATTATCAATCTAAAACATACTAATTTCACAAAAAAATTAAAACGCAAATTGGCAATTTTTGAACCTCCACTCCTTGTAGAGTTGTTTTGAATATGCTACACTCCTCCTCTACCTCTAAAAATTGGTTTACAAGGAACTAACATCATGCTTAACACAATGGTAATGGATTAAGACCTTATGTAGTGCAAATATTTGACACCAAGTGAAGTCAAAGTCAGCTGATCCACTGAACGCAAGGAAGAAAATGAACCATCTGTTTGACTTTAAACACTGTAATCTTTCAATCCGTGTGGTCAAGGTTATGAAATTTGGTGAGTATGTTATTGAATAAGTTGTATTTGAGATCCTACGGTCCCAAATGTGAATCAAAGTTTTTGTTTCCTTCTTTATTCATTGTGAAGCCAACTATTTTGAAGTGTTTTTGGTGTGAAACTGTCACGGTACCTTAGGGGTTATTCATATATGAAACCACCCTAACTCCGTCTTATGATGAAGTAGCACCCAAGAAATGTTAAAAATACACAGGCAACGACTGCCAAGTCAGCACACAAGGATCAGATCCATCCTCAGTTCCACATCCACTTATCTCATCCACGACCCTCTTCTCATCCAACAATCATCCATCCACGAGACTGGGGTCGGTGAGATCACCGCCCATGGAAAGGCCGGGGTTTCCATACAACTGGGCTTCGTCGTCGCACAGTCCTCACCATCGTCGCCGCTTCGGTACGAGCTCCCACCGATCGAGCGAGAGGAGGCGATGTCCAGGAGGGAGGTGTGATAGAATTCCGGGTCGACGCGGGAGGAGAATTGCGAGAGAAGATGGGGGGCGGGACGTTGTGGCGGAGTGTGGCGCGGGCGGTTGGGGCTGCTGCGGCTCCGACAGCGGCCGTCGCTGCGACCACGGTGCAGTGCGCCTCGTGCTCTGCGGGGCCGCCGACGGCGTCGCCTCGCGCGCGTGCTGCGGCGGCGTGCAGTTGTAAGGCGACGACCGCGGCGCATCCGGGGCTGACGGCGGTGAGCTATGGGCCGCGGCAGTTCTGGGATCTTGACGATTGGGAGATTGCGGGGGACGAGGAGCGGGATCATTACGTCTTTGGATCGCTTCCTACCTTGAAGGAGGTCGAAGAGGCGTCGTCCGACCTCCAGAACGCTCTTCGCTTGTATGTCGCCCCTTCCTTGACCTAAATGTTTTCCGAGAATTGAGATTGTTCGTCTTGTTGCTGTCGTTGATCGGTGTCGGGGATGGAAATGTTAAACTCAATCTGTGCTTGTAGCGAGGAATTGGAGTTATAAAAAGGCTAAATTTGAAGCAATTTGGTGTGCGTTGAGGTTGGAGAGCGGGGATTTTTTCTCAGGGTTTGATATTCGATTGTACTTTTTGTGGGTTTTGGTTGTTGAAGAGGTGAACTCGGTTATGGCTCTTTGTCGGATTCCTCATGGTAGGGATGTTGGTTGTTCTTTGACAGGGGATTCTTTACACCACCTGTTCCTAAGACGGAGACCTTGCCTGAAGCAGCGGAATCGTCTTCAGCGCGCTCTTCACCAGCCTCACCACGTGGTCCGACTATCGTTGAAGTGACGGATGTGTCAGCTGTTACAACGGTTGGAGATCTGGAGGATGAGGTTACTTCGGACCTTACTGCTCCGACCTCGCCTGAGGCTTGGATTGAACCTCCACCTTATGACGTTGCCATCAGTCCTAGGGATGTTGCCCCGACTTCATCTGAGGTCGAGGCGTGGCTAGAACCTCCATCACATGAGGTTGCCACCAGCCCTAAGGCGCCGGAGGCTCCTAGCAGTGCTATGTTGGAGGCGTTTCATCAGTTTCAGCACAATCCACAGGTTCAGGTTAGTGGCAACATGTTCGTTTTAGAAACACAGGCTGGAATCTGAAGTGGACTCGCCTGTAGTGATGAAATTTGACGGATTTTCTGATTATGAGATTAATATTATCTTCCAGTAATTTTGAAAATTTTGAACCTGTTGCAGGGCATGGTGGTCTCCCTTGCAACTGACAAAGGAGTTTGGGATGCGGTGTTGGCCAATGAGAAAATCAAAGAATTTCGTCGAAACTTCAGTGCTCCTACATCGGAGGGTAATATTATCTTCTTCTTAATTGCACTTTATATGCGTTGAGTTCAACCTCATGGTTTCGCTTTCATTGGTATCAGAAGTCGTTATTCTGATGAAGTCGGCCTGAGATTCTCGAGTCATCTGTTGAAATTAGTATTCAATGAATTGTTGGTGTTTAATTCAA
The DNA here is from genome assembly GCA_963971425.1 of Bryoerythrophyllum caledonicum. Classification (NCBI taxonomy): domain Eukaryota; kingdom Viridiplantae; phylum Streptophyta; class Bryopsida; order Pottiales; family Pottiaceae; genus Bryoerythrophyllum; species Bryoerythrophyllum caledonicum. Next base: position 20,415,773 of record OZ020518.1, read on the forward strand.
AGTTTTTTTCCGTATGCAGACCCTCTTGGTGGTGCGATGGATCAGAAGGTGAAAGGCTACCGGAAGAATACCAACGTTTTTTCTCGCTTCTTTTGGAAATCGAAGAAGGCCTTTGCCGACTTCATTTCAAATTTCCAGGACTTCGTGACGGCATTGTTCGAGACTGCCGAGAAGAAACGTCCTGGCAGCAGTGACAATGAGAAGACGAATTTCTTCGAGCGCTCAGTGAAGGCTTGCATGATGCTTGCAGTGTTGATTTTGGCCATCGTAGTCTTCAAAAGATCAGCTGCAGTGAAGCGTGGTTGATGCATCTATTAAGCCTGGACCGTTTGGAGGTACACTATCTGCTTCAAGGTCTCAGTGTTGTTGCAAGCTTGCTTCATGTTTCTTGATTGATTCTTGTGCCTCTAGTTCCTTTGATGACGATGAAAATTGTGCTAGCTTCGGTTCTGCTGTAGTTACGGTTGAAGTTGGTCATGAAATTCCATATATCAGGTTTGATTCCCCTGTAAATAGAGGTTATATAGATAATAGTGGTTCTCATACAGTGTCTTATAGAGAGCTGGATACTCTTATAAGCTTTGATGTTACCGGATTTTGAGTTGCTGAAATTTACAGGGACAAAGATGTCTTTATTATCTTCTTATATAGGTTCGTATAATACTAAGTACTGTTTTCTGAGTTGAACTTTTACTTCGTGAAATCTGTCACAGGTTTCAAAACTTGCCAATCCAAATGTGCTTTTTTTGAGAACTGAATCTGTTCTAAAATGAGAATTCAAACGACCTAAATGAAGGTTTATACTGTTGTAGTAAACACAGAAACCAAAAAATTGAAAATTTCTACTTTTCATGGGAATCCTTTTTGGGAAAATGTTTGATTACACTATGATGGAATTTTGCACTAAGGGCAATAAATTTTTTGGACACTTTCAAAGAAAATAATTTGAGAATCTTAATGTCTGTAGTTTACATGCTTCAACAACCAGCATCCACCTTGCAACGGAGAAGAAAACTCACTCGCAATCACTCGTAGCTGATGCCCAAGACAGGTGGTTACACCAACAAACAGAGACCGGAGCGTTTACTTCAAGAAGGCAAAATGCCAATCAGATACAGACGAGGCTCTCGTGCTCAGAGTAGACACCGGCTACATGAGCTCTAAAACTCCTTTCACATATGATCATGAGATTTGGCTACGAAGAAGGCGTCCAAACTGAAACGTCCATAGTTTGTGACGCAGATTACACTGAGTACGATAGGGTACATAAATAGTATGCAAACGAGGCAGATGAGCAGATTTACGTGGCTGCTCTCCCAGCAATCTTAGGAATTGTACCTCGACCATCAGTCGATGTTGCCACCAGCCTGCGATGGATAGTATCACTCCGTCAATAACAATGGAAATCGGTTCCGTGTGTGTGCAAGAAGCCTGTCAGATGCAGAATGTGCAAGTTCAAGCTGGAAACTAGTGCTGATTTAAAAGTAAACGAAATCAAGTGATGAAGCATTCGAACCCAACCTCCACTTCTGACTGCATGCCAATCCACCTAGAGGTTGGCCTCGATGTTGGCGATGTCTTGGGGAGCATGTGCAACCGTAGGAGGACAGTGTGATGAAAACACGAGAACCAAAGAGCGGTACCGAACAAGCACGCGAGAGAGGACGAAGAGAGGAGGGAGAGAGGAAGAAGAGAGGAGTGGTGCGCAAAGTCAACTGGATCCTCCTTTGCACGCCATTTGAGGATGCAGAGAGGAGGGAGAGAAGAGTGAGGGAGGCGACTCCGTGTTGCATCCACGTGGGCGTGAACAACGTGGAGTCCAATATTGAATAGTCTATAGAACCTCTTTAGAAACCGGCAAGGAGGAGGGAGAGAGGAGCGAGAGAGCTGTAATCAGTTAGCAAAGAGGAGGGACAGAGGAGGGAGACAGCAGCTAGAGAAGAGCACGAGTGCGTATAAACGATCTTGACTCTTTTCCTCATTCCACAGCTCAACCTTACTCCACCTCGAACGGAGATTTGGCCTTTTCTACAGCCATGGCAAAGTTTTGAGTGAATTCGTTACCGCATGCTTTACAAACTGTGAGCTGAGAGTTGAGTTTATAGCACATACTGACCTGGGACTAGTCCCAACCATTTTCCAACGATTGCAATGAGCTTCCACAGAAGCACCTTGAGGACATTGCCCACTGGAGCACCAAGGGCTGTGCCTATGATATTCGCCAAAACCGCCATCAAGAAGGGGTTCATGGCCGCAAGTAGAGCTTCGAAGTTGAGCTGTACTGTACAGTGAACAAAAGCATGTGAGGATGAATCCATTTATACGCACAAGGATAACTTAGTCAGACTACACTATCGCGCTCCTCTCTTGCTATTGTCTCCCTCCTCTCTCCCTCCTCTTTGCCAACTGATCCTTGCCTTTGATTTAATAAACATTCAATATAATATTGAATAGTGACCTCCTCACTGTCCACTCCCATTTAGATGCAACAAGGAACCGTCCGCCCTCACTCTTCTCTCCCTCCTCTCTGGCTGCTCTCTTCATCCTCAAATGGCGAGCACAGGAGTGTGCAGTGAATTATGCGCACCACACCTCTCTTCTTCCTCTGTCGCTCCTCTCTTGTCCTCACTACAGTCATGCTCTTTCCCTCTTAAGAAGATTCAAACTACACGTCCAACTACCATATTCGCTCCAGTTCGAAGAAGAGATTATCACCCCAGAATGGCAGCACTTCAGCCCAAACAGACTTGCCCGACTAATCTCATAGAACGATATTGATCTACATACTGTAAGTTTGGCATACACTGAGAGTACATAAGCAAAGCATCCACACAACGGTATTTGAGAAGAAAGGAGAGGTCGATCACACGAAAATTTATAGCAACCATGATTCAAACAAGCAAGGAACACGAAGCAAATACAACATGCAAGTGCTACAAAAAGAAGCCTTCAACAAGAGTCGATCACACGGAAAATTCGAGCAACCTAAGTGATTCAAACAGGCAAGGAACACAAAGCAAACACAGTATGCAAGTGCTACATAAAAAAGCCTACAACAAGAGTTCAAATGACCACACCTGCTAAGGAGCTGTGGGAGCAACGAGCTGCAGAGTGAAGAAAGTTGAGCAATGGAGTGAAGAAAAGGAAGTGAGGATGAATCCATGGCAGCTGATCGTTCCCAAGGTGATTTAATGAGCTTCTGTATGGTATTCAGCATTGGCCTCGACACTGTTCACGCCCACGTGGATGCAACAATCCCTCCTCGCTCTTCTCTCATTCCTCTCTGGCTGCTCCCTCGTCTCTCCCTCCAAGAATCGTCCTCCGTCCCTCTTCTCTCCCTCTTCTCTGCCCTGCTCCCTTCTTCCTCGAATGCCATGCTCAGCAGCAAGTTTGGGCGTCTCATGCCCTGAATCCCCGGAGGATCCAGTGGACTTTGCGCACCACTCCTCTCTTCTTCCTCTCTTCGTCCTCTCTCGTTTCTCTGTTCCCCTCACTTTAGTCATGCCCTTTCCGTCTTCTTTCCCTCCGCTCTTGTTGCTTTTCTTGGCGACTCGCCAGCCTCCTCTTCCTTCGCACCTCGCTGAGCTCACTTCTCGCCGGCCCATTCACTTTGTTTTTGCGAATCATGAGGTGCTTCTAGAGTAGGTCTAGATTGGGGCCTTCCCACCTGCTTCGTTGCTATGTAGAGAGAGGGGACAGACACTCTAAGCGAGCTCCTCCGTCGCTCTTCTCACGCTCTTCCTCTTCTCCTCCTTCACTCCTTACTTGCTCCTCCGTTGAGTTGATTTTCGTATTGTCGCCCTTTTATTTTCTTTTGCTCTCGAAGGCGTCACTTATTCAGCAATCCAGCCCTGTTCTGTTCTCGTTGATGTTTCTTTGGAGCGATGGGCATGGGAGCTTGGTAGGGGATGATCAGTTCTCGGAACCTGGACTCTGACTGGAATCTGGGGCTGCGCAAGAACTGCTTCGAAGTGTGGGCCGTTGCAAAGTTCGTTTGCCGCTCTCATTGGCCTTATTGGAGACCAGGTGAGTTGCTTGAAATTTGCGTTCCAGGTTGTGATGATTCTTTTTTTAATTCACGGATTCCTGTGCGTGCATGGTTTTTGGTTGACGAAACCTGTCACAAATGTCGAACAGGTGTGGCACATGGGACCCATATTATAAGCTCTCCGGACTTAACTCTCGATTTCATACAATTGAGGTGCATTGGTAGCCATGGAGCCTTTTTTCTGTGTGTAAATCCAAATGTAGTTGGTTCATCATGGAGCATAAGATATGGAAGTCAAAGTGTTGAACCTTACGTGGTGATCACTGTAGAGAAATGGAGCAGCCACATCATCAATCAAACTCTAAGAAACGGAAACGAACAAGAGACTGGGAGGAGGCGGAGACTTCGGCTTTGCTAGAACGCGTGAATATGCCCGAGTTTCGACACCAGAAGCGGAAGCAGTACTACATGAAGTGGGACGCCATCGCTGCAGACATTCAAAGCACAGTGGGGTCAGATCCTGCCGTGATAACAGGAAAACGGTGCAACGAACGAATGAAGACGTTCACCCTTAATCGCCCAGGAAGCCTGAAATGGGACTCCGGAGGTGCTCAAACTCAATTTGCATGAAATCCATGAGGAACTAGGCTTTGAGATACGAGGTTCAGATTTGCGCACTCATTACACAAATACTCTCCAACAATCGGATCATGATTTGGATGTATAGAACTCTTGAAAAAGCTAGGAATACAACACAAAATGCACCAAGTACACTAAAGTACAGTGAATACAGTGAATACAATGGATACAGTGAATACTATGTCACATACTATGTTGTATTTCACACACATGCACATTGATTTTGGTCTTAAATTTTGATTGAACTTCGTCTATAAAACATTCTTCATTGTGTTGGTATTGTTGATCTCTCTCCTCACATACGAAACTTCAGTTTTGATTCGTATAAGGTTGGAACAATTTAGTATACAATCAAGTAGAAATAAGCAAAAAAATCACCAATAATTGTGTATAAATATTTTCTTCACATATGATATGTCAATGCGAAGCTATCAACATAGTGCACATGTGAATTGCTCTGATTCAAAGTAAAAAAATTCTTGCAAGAATCTATTGATGGTTAAAGTAGTACACCCTCCAAATTCCACAGTTTTCACCACCAATATATAGTAACTTTAAACACTATAATCTATTCCATCAACCGTCGGATGTTGTGAAAAATTTCCCCAAAGTTGAGGTCATGGCTTAAGTTCAATTTTGTAAGGTTAGATTTTTATATTAGTTATTGTATTTCCATCAAATCCGGTTCAAAGAAAAAAAATAGTTGAAATCTTGGTTTTTCGAGAAACATCCCTGGGCGGTAAAGGGTTAAGGGGGTGTTATGAGAAGGTTACAAAGGAGAAGGAGAAGAAGGAAGCCGCTGTCACAGAGGAGGAGTGGCGGAAATCAAAAGGGATCGTTGTGGATTGGTGGTACGACGTCATCAGAGAGTTTTGTGGGCCTCGGAAAGGAAAGTTGAAGAACACAACACCAGTAATGCAAATAAACGTAAGTTATAAAGAAACGAGTGGAACCCCCGTCGAAACTAACGGACCAAGGGCAATCTTGAGTTAAACAAATGTACGTAGACGAAAACTTTAAATTTTGAATTGGAAACTTTTTGCAGCGTCCTGAGAAAAGAAGCCCAATGCTCTCCGAAATGAAAGGAATCTGTGGTATCAATGCAATGTACCCTGCACGATCACATGTAAAGACATTCGCCTAAAACACTCATGCTGAGCACCAATGTACAATTTATATGGTGCCATAATATGATCCATTTGATGCATACAATTGCGGAGAAGCATCATGGATGTATGTTTTATTTACTATATATCCATTATTTAATTTAGATATCCATTATTTACCTTAGATATCCATTATTTACTTTAGATATCCCATATTTACTTCATATACCTTGTAGTTTCATCCAAATAAATTCAATAGGTAGAAATCATTATTTTTGAATTGTATGTGTAGCACTTATTTTTTACATTTGGTGCATAATAGTATTTTAAAACTTAATTATTTTTTTATCACATCCAAATTCTAATGAAAAGGCACATTCAAAGGATTCCTCCAAAGGCACATTCTTCGAGAGGACACATTCAAAAATCACGTGACCGGGAGCGGCGGACAGACAAACAGACGCCTTTCATATAGGTAGATATCGATGGACCGAACACAACAACGGAAACAGATGTAAGTTCTGGCTCAGCCTATCTTTCATGGAAGCGTGGATTTGCAATTGGCCTAGTCTGAAATGTCTATCCAGATTCTAGCCGATGATTTGAGTTTATGTTGCCTCCGGTTGCGAAAGAACTTGTTGTGGTTATGATTTGTCCTTATAGAGTTTAAAGCTGGTAGTTGCGGTGGCTAGCAGTAAAAATAAAAACCAAAAAATATAAATTCTCTAATTTCCATGAGGAAAAGAAGAAGCTTTCAAGGTATTCTGCCCAATAGAATGTGTGCAATTGCTTTACTTGCAACAGAATGAAATTTGCAGAAAAGACAACAGACTTTCCTTGACAATCTTTAAAGAAAATATATTACTTATTTGTATGAAAATTCTCAATGTTTTATATAAGGTCGTAGCAAATTTTTGAACTTACCCATAGTCTCAAAAAATTTAGAATAGAATATCTTCTATTCTAGAAGTTCAATATGGAAAAAAATTTGTAATCCTGAGAAGGCGCTACTACACTATATCTTCATTATACAATTCACAAATTTGTAATGAAAATTGACATCAAAGGAACCTACCTACAATGGCAAGAGTCCCAAAGGACAAGTTTGCAATATTTATTTGCAATATTTACTTGCAATAATGAAATTGCCAAAATTAGAGAAACTACATATTTACAGATTTGTCACATTGGAAGACATCAAAGGGTAGCGGGGCTTTGAAAAGCCTCCCTTCCGGGTGTGCATGCATGGAGGCTTTGATTTAGAATCCCAAGGTCTTGGGTTTAAACCCTACAATTGTCAAACGTGCTAAATACGGTAATATGTGATTTGTTGCTAAAAATTTATTTATTTTTATTTTGGATGCCGAATGGCCTTTACTCACTTTAATTAATTTTTTGGCATAGAGGCACTGCCAAACTAGAGGTTCACATACGGTGTTCAAGCTTCTCACCGAGTGAGCATCAGAGTGAGTGGATCATTCCTTACCACATGGAATTTGAAACATTGGCATCTTGCCCTTTGCCCCTAAATTTCCTTGGCAATCTCATACAAAAAGCACTTCAAAAATGCTGATTCTAGTGCAATGAGTAAGGAAGGAAACAAAAAGTTTTATTTTCAATCTCAACCTAAGGATCTTAACCCCTAAAGGACCAAGTGTCCAAAAAGGTCCATTTTGAAAGTTCGGTCAGGTTCCTATGGTGTCAATTTCCAACATTCTTCTTTGAAATTTTTACCATAGAAAGAAATTACCAAGACCTTAGTGGGAATTTTTTTTTCTTCCTAAATTGGACATTTGATGAAAAAGTTATAGGGTTTTGAATTTTAAATGGGGAGGGCGGGCACCTCGGGCACCTCCAAAAACTTTTGACACGACACTCTATTGAAAGTGAGATTTTCAGTACTTGCAAGTAATATTATTTCCCTTCATATTGTCAAAAACAAATTCTTGTCTTTAGTGAAAAACAAAGAGACCGGGTGTAGCATACCAACCTTAGTCAAACATTTTCACACATTGTCACTCATTGTCGGGCAAGGTACCAAAAAAACTTCTTCTTTTCCACATAAAACCTAGAGATCTTCATATTTTTCACATTTTATTTTTCCACATCAATATGTAATGTAAACCTTCATATTAACCATTCGGATTATCAATCGAAAACATATTAAGTTCAAAAAAAAAAAAAGTGTGAATTAACAAATTTCGAGCCTCCCTCCTTGCACACTTGTTTTGAATATGCTACACCCGGTCTCTACCTCTAAAAATTGGTGCGTAAGGAGCTAACATCATGCTTAACAAGATGGTAATAGATTTAGACCTTGTGTAGTGAAAAGTTTTGACACCAACTGAAGTCAAAGTCTGCAGATCCACTAAACGCAAGGAAGAAAATGAACCATTTGCTTGACTTCAAACACTATAATCTTTCAATCCGTGTGGTCAAAGTTAATGAAATTTTGTACATGTATTACTTAATAGGCCTTTATTGAGATCCTACGGTTAGAACTAAAAATCAAAGTTTTTGTTACCTTCTTTATTCATTGCACTAGAATCCATTAATTTTGAAGTGTTTTTGGTGTAAAACTGTCTTGGTACCTTAGGGGTTAATTAAAAACTATCAAGTAGCATACTCACAAAATTTCATCAACTTTGACTATAAGGGTTGATAGTGTTTGAAGTTGGAAAAACGGTCCATTTTCATCCCAACATCGAGTGGATCAGCTGAATTTGACTTCACTTGGTGTAATATTCTTGCACTACACATGGTCTAAATCCATTACCATCATGTTAAGCATGATATTGTTCTTTGAACACCAATTTTAGAGGTAGACAAGGGGTGGAGGTTCAAAACTTGCCAATTCACATTTTGTATTTTTGTGAATTTAAAATGTATTAGAATGATAATCCAAATGGTTATTTAGAATTTAGAAGGTACCCACCATGTTGTTTTGGAAAAAATTATAAGTAAAAATTGTGAAAATCTCTAAGTTTTATGTGGAAAAGAAAAAGTATTTTTGGTACCTTGCCTGACAATGTATGACATTGTGTGAAAATGTTCGACTTGGTTTAATATGCTTTATTTCACTAAAGACAATAATTTTTTCAGACAATATGAAAGGAATTATATCACTTTCTAGTATAAAAAATCTCACATTGAAAAAAGTGTCATAGTAAAAGTTTTTGGAGTTGCCCTACTTGCCCGCACAAGAGAAGTTTTTCTTCAAAATGGCATAACTTTATAGATGTGATAGGAATATAATTTAGATTCCCATGTACCTCTTGTCTACTTGCATCTTTGTACAAAATTTCAATAATTTTACGTATAAACTGCAACCATGGGAACGCGCCAAGGAACCCACTTTGGGACATTTTACATTTAATAAGGGTTAACCCTTTAAGGCCGAGCAACCCGATTTGGGTTGTTTTGGCATGATAATCTCAATAGCAAGTGCTACAAGCCACCTCCATGAAAGACTTAAACTATGAGAAAGAGGTGGAGGAAGATGGGCATCTATTGAGACAATCGCCACAAATATTGGTGCAAGCATCCGCGAGTGATAGTGATTTCCATGAATGGGGGTTGAAATGAAATGTGCGTAGATGCTGTTCTACATGATCTAGAATGCTTGCAGATTCTTGCAGGCTCCAAAAAAAAAAAAGCTCACCAACCTTAAAGGGTTAAAGGCGGACATTTTGAAAGGGACCAAATGTAAACATCTTTAAAGGGGTTCCACTCAAAGCACCTGCGACTCAGCCAGAGCAGCAAATTGCCTGTTAAGAGAAAGAACATGACATGAAGACTTCAGCAATCCACACTAGTTGGAGAAACAGATTCACCTCCTCGCTTCCTCTTCTTTCACAAAGTCACAACCATTGCCTTATCAATATGAAAGGAATTATATCACTTTCTAGTATTGGAGTTGCCCTACTTGCCCGCACAAGAGAAGTTTCTCTTCAAAATGGCATAATTTTCTTTCCCATTGCTATCATAAGAATATAAATGATATTCCCATGTACCTCTTGTCTTCTTGCATCTTTGTACAAAATTTCATTAATTTTACATATAAACTGTAACCATGGGAACACGCCCAAGAACCCACCTTGGGACATTTTACATTTAATAAAGGTTAACCCTTTAAGGCCGAGCAACCCGATTTGGGTCGTTTTGGCACGATAATCTTAATAGCAACTGCTACAAGCCACCTCCATGAAAGACTTAAACTGTGAGAAAGAGGTGGAGGAAGATGGGCATCTATTGAGACAATCGCCACAAATATTGGTGCAAACATCCGCGAGTGATAGTGATTTCCATGAATGGCGGTTGAAATGAAATGTGCGTAGATGCCATTCTACATGATCTAGAATGCTTGTAGATTCTTGCAGGCTCCAAAAAAAAAGCTCACCAACCTTAAAGGGTTAAAGGTGGACATTTTGAAAGGTAAACATCTTCAAAGGGGTTCCACTCAAAGCATCTGTGACTCAGCAAATTGCCTGTTAAGAGAAAGAACATGACATGAAGACTTCGGCAATCCACATTAGTTGGTGACACAGGTCACACAGATTCACCTCCTCGCTTCCTCCTTTCACAAAGTCACCAACATTGCCTCCTCCCTCACTCCTCCCTGCCAACTCCCTTCATCCTCTTCTGCAATCGCTGTCTAAAAATGCAACTTCAATTTTACTGCATCCACCGTCTGTAAATTGAGCCATAAATACCTAACAATTCACTGCCCTACGGTTATCTTCCTCCCCTCCTCTCTTCCTCCAGCTCCTCACCCAACTCAATGCAAGAGCCCACACGAAAGTTGTCATGTGAGTGCAGCATGACGCCTCTCTCGCTTAGCTCTTTCTCCTCTCTGCCTCCTCCTTTCCGGTCGATGCAACTCGGAACTTCAAGAGATTCTAAATAACATTAAATATTAGCCTTAAGACTGTGCACGCCCACGTGGATGCAACCAGGAATGGTCCTCCCTTCCTCTCCTCTCCCTCCTCTCTGCCTGCTCCCTTCATCCTCAAATGCCCTGCACAGCACCAAGTTTGGGCCCCACTGTACTTCAGTAGCTGAATCTCTGGAGACTCCAGAGGACTTGCGCACCACTTCCGCTCGTTTTCTTCTTCCTCTCTTCGTCCTCTCTTCCCCTCACTAAAGTCATGACCTTTTCCTCTTCTTTCCCTCCGCTCTTGTTGCTCCTCTCACCGACTCGCCAGCCTCCTCTTCCTTTGCTCCTCTCTCCGCTCACTTCTCCCCGGCCCACGTTTTGCTTTGTCGTTGCGAATCATGGGGCGTTTCTAGACTAGCCTGTTTTCGATAGGGGCCTTCTCACCTGCTTGGTTGCCATGTGGAGAGAGGGGAAGGAAACTCTTTGCGAGCTCCTCCCTCGCTCTTCTCTCGCTCTGCCTCTTCTCCTCCTTCACTCCTCACTTGCTCCTCACTTGCTCCTCACTGGAGTTGATATTGCTGTTGTCGCCCTTTTGTTTTACTTTGCTCTCGGAGGCGTAACTTTTTCTGCACTCTAGTCGTGCTTTGCACCTGTTCTGAGCTCGTGTTGTTCCTTGGAAGTGATGGGCACTGGAGCTTGGTAGGGGATGATCAATTCTTGGAATCTGGACTCTGATTGGAGCGGCTGTGGAAGAAGTGCTTCGAAGTGTCGGCCGTTGCGAAGTTCGCTTGCCGCTCTCATCGGCATTATTGCAAACCAGGTGAGTTGCTTGAAATTTGCGTTCCTGGTTGTGATGCTTCTATTTCATTCACGGATCCCTGTGCGTGCATGATCATTGTTTGTTTGACGAAATCTGTCACAAGTGTCGGACAAGTGCGGCACATGGGACCCATAATTTAAGCTCTCCGAACATAAACTCTCGATTTCATAATATCGAGATGCATTGGTAGGCATGGAGCCTTTTTTCTGTGTGTGAATCCAAACATAGTTGATTCATCGTGCAGCTTAAGATATGGAAGTCAAAGTGTCGAACCTTACGTGGTGATCGTTGTGTAGAAATGGATCAGCCACATCATCAACCAAAATCTAAGAAATGGAAGCGAACAAGAGACTGGGAGGAGGCGGAGACTTCGGCTTTGCTGGAACGCGTGAATATGCCCGAGTTTCGACACCAGAAGCGGAAGCAGTACTACATGAAGTGGGACGCCATCGCTGCAGACATTCAAAGCGCAGTGGGGTCAGATCCTGCCGTGATAACAGGAAAACGGTGCAACGAACGAATGAAGACGTTGAGGGGGTGTTATGAGAAGGTTACGAAGGAGAAGGAGAAGAAGGAAGCCGGTGTCACAGCGGAGGAGTGGCGAAGATCGAAAGGGATCGCTGTGGATTGGTGGTACGACGTCATCGGAGAGTTTTGTGGGCCTCGCAAAGGAAAGCTAAAGGACACAACAGCAGCAACGGAAATTAATGTAAGTTACAATGAAGAATCGGTGGACCGAACACCAGCAACGGAAACATATGTAAGTTCTGGCTCAGCCTGTCTTTCATGGAAGCGTGGATTTGCAGTTGTCCTAGTCTGAAATGGCTATCCAGATTCTAGCCGATGATTAGAGTTTATGCTGCCTCCGGTTGCGAATGAACTTGCTGTGGTTATGATATGTCCTGATAGAGTTTAAAGCTGGTAGTCCCGGTGGCTGGTGGCTAGAGCGTTTTGCACATTCGTCACTATGTTCTGCAGTGTACAAGTTTCGCACTGCATCTTGTCAGGCTTTAGCGACATTGTCATCTTGGCTGATGCTGCCCCTGGTGGTTGCTGTTGGTGCTGTGGAGCACGCTTTAACAGAAGTCGGTGATATGGGGTGGAGTATAATGGTTATTGTCGTCAATTGAGAATGTGGTGGAATGAGAGTGAGAATTGATGGACTGAGAGCTCGTGGGCATTGTCTACTCTTATGCTTGGTGTTGCTGTGGATTGTGCAGGCGACGCGATTTAATTCCTTGACGAAGTGGCAGAGATCCACACTTCTCGATCTGCATTTCTTTGCAAAATATTCTGATATTTATGGGGATTTACCGCCACTGTGGAGGACTTGCGAACGTCTGTCGTGTATGCAGAACCGCACCTGTTTAGCAATCTACGAGGATGTACGTTCTATCAATTTTACTGGCAGACCACTGATCTTGTTGTTGTTAATGTGGTATGTTTGCGTGGCCCGTTGGCATAACCTTTAGCTTGTACATGTCCAGGCTCAAAAGATGTGCAGATGATTGCAGGAAATTCACCATATTGCAAATCTAGTTCCTCGAAGAAATGCTATGGTTTTCATGGTTGCAATCTCGCAGGATTGGCAGATAACTTCTTTGGGTGCCTCATTTGGCAGGTAATTGCATTACAGAAAATGGGACTTTTTATGGGGAAATCTGACGATGAAGAGGGCGAAGGATCCGGCGATGATGACGATGTCGATGAAGATCTTGATTCAGATTCATGCTGCTCCTTTTCAGGTCTTTTCGCACACGAGACATTCTTTCAGAAGGCGGTGGCGGAGGACAGGAATCCTGCGTACGACACTCGCCGGACGTTCATGGACAACCCTATGGTGACATTCGATGCAACGTGTGCGCCATCTAGAATCACAATGTTGTTACTACACGAGTGTGAGGGACTAGAGGTGGTCGATATGAGTGGTTTTCGGCAGCTGCGCTTCCTGTCCATCTTTAGTTGTCCGAAACTTCGCGAGATGATTGGGTGGGAATGCCTTGAAGAACTCCGATGCCTAGAAGTATGGGACTGCCCTTTGTACCACGGGTACCCCCTTCTCCAGAAAATGCCGTCTTTGCGAGAATTCGTCTTTTGGAAAGGAGGGCCTTTCTCCGAAGAATCTCCAGAGCGTGTTGATCCAGTAGGTGAACTGGATGTGAGTGGATGTGTTCGCCTGCGCTGGCTGGAGATTCATGATGACTGGGCCCTTACCTCCATCCGTGGCTTGGAGGGATTGCACTCACTGACTGCACTAACGATTTGGGGATGCAATGCCCTTCGAAAGCTACCAGATATAGGTCACTTGAAAGACCTCACTCACTTGACAATACTTGGCACATGCGTGGAAGATATCAAGGGCGTAGAGAGGCTATCAAGTTTGAAGGAGTTAGACTGTCGTTACTCAGAGCTGAAGACGCTTCCTGACCTGAGCCACTTGCCTTACTTGCGGTTTGTCAATCTAGTGGGATGTCCATTGGTCAAGGACCCATCCTCTCTCTATTACAATCATGAATCTTATAGAGAGTTCGACCGTGAGAGCAGCTATGTGGACGTTGAGTAAGATATCTTTGGAAGTGAGATTAAGCCTGAATGCTGGATGTTGGATTGTATTGAAAGTGAATAGATTTGTGTTGTGTTACTGTAATCAACAGCAATGAGTTGTACAATTTGTAAGAATGGTTCTTTATGTGAATGCATTCAAAAGACTTTGTAGTTGTGCTCTCAAAAGACCACAATGTTAGGTCAACTTTGATTCTATTAATCCAAAGTTTGGAATAATCTGAATTTTGACATGGGAACCAAATTTCAATATAGGGTTGTATTCTTTCCATAAATTTTGACATGGGAATATTCTTTGTCAAACAATTCCATATACAAATAAAAGTCTTTTATTCGAGCATCGCTATTAAGTATGATATCATGATTTCAATTTGTGTCAAAAATCATGTTTGTTTTGTTGGTTTTGGAGAATTAAATATACTTAGTAGATTGGTTTTGTTATAGAATATAATGATTTGATATGAAAAGCAACATCAATCTAAAGTTGTATGTACCTCCAAACAAACGTTGAAGTGTATACATTTTAAGAGGGAGACATCAAAATTTGTTGTTTTGAGCTAGGCCCTTGTAGAGTACATCAAATCATTTCTTAACCAAAGATGAGTGAAAATAGATATTGGTTCATTTGTTAGAATTTGATTATATATCTAATTTGCTCCATTTGTAAAGCAAAACAAGAATATCTACCCTCTAAACATTATGTAACCTACATCTATAATGAATGCGGTTATAATTGTATTGTTGCATACTATTGACATCGTCAAACTTGGTTTTATTTTTATTTTTAAGGCTCGCGTAATTAATTGGATGAGTATAAAACGAAATTGCCAAAATTTGAAAATATCAAAGTGGGTAGAATTCGTAAAGGTTGAAGACATCAATGGGAAGGCGGGCTTGAAAAAGCCTAATACTTGGTATTACAAACTCAAGGCTCTTGAGTTGTGCTCCAAGGCCGTGACATCAAACCTTAAGGATGCCAAAGAATATCACTTGTAGTAATATGATTTTTCTTTTGCAATAGTTGTTCTTAGAAAGCCAAATTTCTGTACGTACATATTCTAAATTTTGGAGAATGCACTTTGATTCCACCGATGTATCATACTAGAAAAGAACCCGTTTCAATGCAACAACTTCCTTCTTGCAACGTGCACTATTGACTACAAAATCTTCCAAAATCTCCAAACATCTGCAAAAATGTGTACAAGCATGATTGAAATACTACAAAGGAAAGAGTACAAAAAACGGATGCATATGTGATAGGACTTTGTCGCTTTGTGCTCATGGTTCCATATTAGGTTTAGGGTTTAGAGTTGGTATTCTGTGGAGCGGGAATAGTGATATGTAATGTTTGCAAATGGTGAATGCCTCTTCTATAGGCAATAAACTTAGTAATCGACATAGATCCACAATGGTCACGAGGACAATTTTGTTTGTTCAATTTCACACTCAAATTTATAGTAAACAATCACTAATATTTTCCCCAAATAAAGCTTTAGACTTTAGCTTTGTATTGTCTTTTAATAAAGCTTTAGAGCTTTGTATAGAAATTTGTGTATTGCAAAGAAACCGGAGTTTTGGTTTTGTGAAGGGAAATCCTAAGAAAATAGAAACACATTAAAAGACAAATTTTTCTCACAAACCCTTAGCTTACTATGACAATTATTATGGTCGATGAAAATCATCCATATCTTTAACCCCTAAATGAAAAAGTCTGAAGGTGGGCATTTGCAAATCTTGGGCACGTTTCCATGGTTGGAATTTATATTTGCAATTCTTGAAATTTTGTAAAGGAATGCAAGAAGACAAGAGGTATTTGGGAGTATAGTCTTTATTCTCATCAGACTTATAGAAAAGCGTTATGCCATCTCAAAGAAAACGTTGTCGAATGTAGCCATGTCGGGCAACTCCAAAAACTTTTGCTACAACACTCTAGTAAATTTGAGATTTTCAATACTAGCTAGTTATTTCATTTTGTTTCATATTGTCAAAAAAAAAATCTTGTCTTTAGTGAAAACGCATTTTATCCCAAGTCAAAGATTTTCACACAATGCCACACATTGTTGTTTAGGGAACTAGAAATACAATTTTCTAATCCCTTCCTTACTCATTGTACTAGAAATATCAATTTTGAAGTGGTTATGGTGTGAAATTGTGAAAGAAATTTAGGGGTTAAAATCAATAGAAAATAGTATCTCATGCCAATAGTAACCGGATAGACAAAAGAGGGTGATGTGATGAAGTCTATTGTATTGCTTCTTGTACTATCAAGTTAGCCTTTTTAATACATTTTTTTGGATTCATTCCTCTCTTATTGCATTTATAGCTCAAATTAACTACAACACAATCTTATTATAGAAATCAATACAAACAACTAACATTTGATCCTGAGATTGTTCCCCACCACACTATTTGTTTAGAAATATGTGAAGCATCTTCAACCGTAAGTGTCTCTCATCACAAAAGTGCCTATTGCTAGAACTCATTAAACCTCAAATAATCATGAACACTAGATGCTAATCCATTGTAAATGCTAGCTTTTGTAATTTACCGTTTTCATTTTGCTATTTTCATTGTTGAATATAAAAACATAGTTTCCTGAATCAGTTTTGGCAGTTGGTGTATGTTTCATTATGTCTTGTGAGTTTGCGACATGTGACACTTTTTCAGTTGTCGTGGTGAGCAGTAAAGGTGACTTGCACATTATAATACCAAATTACTTCGTAAAATTGTCCTTCTCAGTCTTGGATCTTGGTTTTCATGTCTGTTTTCCAGACTGAGCTGTAACATTCTACATGATCGACTGGAGTAACGGAAGCTGGCCTGAAATGTTTACTCAAGTGTCTTATTTTGTAATTCGCAAAAGAAATAATTCCATTATTGAGTTACTTGTAAAGTGAGGCAAAGATATGTACAGATCTGACCTCCTTTCATCATATTTAAATAATCAAATGAGCTCCAATAAGCTCTAAATATATGTTATGAACTTATGGAGGGAAAAGAGTTTTCCTAAAGGTAAAGGTACATGTCACCCTGTACTTTATGGCTTATGTTAGTAACTAGGACCATATGGACATGGTGACTTGGCTTGAGAAAGGTGTGGGATATCAACCGGTCAACTCTTTGGGAACTTCTTGTACTATGAGGGAGCTTTAGCTTGCATTGGGTAGGCCCAAGAGCATTAAATTGCCATTACTAATGCATTTCATGGATGCATATAAAGGGAGTATGAAACACAAAACAATCTATTTGGGCGCATAAAAAATCTCACCATGTCTTTCTCCTCTCTTTCATCCATGAACCATTTTCAGGAAAACTCTAATGATGCAAGATGACTCTTCATTCCTTCTCAAAACAAGCCTGACTGGACCTATTTTGAATTTGAATTTACAGACTACCAATCACAGAGAAAGCACCATCTTAACCATTTAACCCTCTAAGGACAATGGTCGAATCTGGTTGCTGATAGAAGCTTCGGCACTCGTAGATTTTGTCAGCGACTAGATTTGACCATCGTCCTTAAAGCATTAAAAACAAGAGGTCTATAGGTGGTCACTTTTTGAGTAATTTGTAAATATCTTCACGGATACTTCATCTCTGTTTTATCCGTGGCCAAAGTTAAGTTCCTTGGATCCATGCACTTCCAACGAATGCAACGTGAATGTACGCCAAAGTCTGATGGGCAAACTATAGTTAAGTTTGTAGTAACTAGTTGTGATGAAATGTACACAATGTGTAGATGATGTTCTACATGATCTATTACACTTGTAGGTTCTCCCAGGCTTTGTCACCCTCGTCGTCCTTAAAGGATTAGTGCCAGATTGCGACCACCTCACCGTAATATTTGCCTAGTCCATACAATGTCTGGCCTTTTAGAGCATTCTCAATCCAACCCTTTATTTGGGCCTCAACCTCAAAGTTGAAGCTATGCAACCATTAAGCTGCCTCAATGCACCCATTAACTAACCTTTTTTGATTGAAGGCTCTTTAAATCATGCCTTCTACTCTCCAAATTTGTGGAGTCTAGAGAGCCCTTCTAATAGGCCTTAAGAACATTAATTGATGTACTTCTGGCTTAAACTCCAATGATTCTTTTCGGTCTTTGTGACATATAATGTAGAGGTGTTGCCACATGGCGCAAAAGAGGTACAAAGAGCTATTTAGTGGCTAGGATTGAGGTACAATGGCTTTCAAGTGACCACCTATTTTTATAGACTCTAATTGTCCCTTGCTATTAAGGTTGAGGGCCTAATTTACAGTGTATGCATCGAAGATGCTTTTAGAGCAGCGCCAACAGTGTCTACAAAACACCATATTCATTATATTGGGAGATTGTGAGCCTCCCAATTTAATACGTATGTTGCTCTTGAGCTCTAAAATGTACCCACTATGCACATTCAGCTCGAGTCGAGCTGAATGTGCACTAGATCAAAATCATGGAAATCTCCGAATATAATGAATATGGTGTTACAAGGGCGAGTCCCCATGTAATGCCCAACTTGAATTATCACTACAGCTTCCCTACTTGGAGAATGTAGGGAAAAATGTAGGGCCACTTCCGTGCGTCACACCCGTAAGCTATTATAATCAACCCAAGGTTTTGGGTGCTTCCAAGTTGTACCCCAATTACCTTTATTAAGAAAGTATGACAGGTCCCACCTTGGAGTTCACAATCCATCTTGTTCTGATTAGTATGTTGGGAGGGATGGAGAAGCTGACGGGCTTGAAAAGCGGCTACACCATCTTGGAGATTATTAGCTACACCCGACCTTATTTTTTTGGTAGAATGAGAAGCACATTAGATGGAATTGACCCGATCCCGTCAGAGATGACAGGTTGGGCATTGCATGGAACCAGGCCCTAAGTATCATTGCAACGACACTTTTAAAGTGCAGAGGATCAAAACGTCAAATAGGGCTCTCTACTAGCAACCTCCAAACATTCTACAAGTTGCGTCCATCACTCCAAATGTAGAACTTAACGCCACATACGAGGCTTTTTAGCTTGTCATTTTAGCTTCACAATATCTCTTTTGAAGCAGTCATAACATTGCCAAGTTTCATGGAGATGTTGTAAGGTAGAGGCACCCAATTCCGATCGGCCACCCAATTCCAATCAGTAGAGTATGCATGGCATGGTGCATGAAAATGGCAAATGCTTGAAATGGTGCATGAAGTGACCCAAAACGGATAACTCAAAATCTGAAAACACCAGCCATTATCGGCATTGGGTCATGATGTGTGCAATTTTGGGTTGCTCCAACTCAATTGAGCTCTCATTGGTGGCATTGCCTCGAAAGTCAAACAAGGGCGATCGGCATTGGATACCTTCAATGAGTCGGTTATGCATGGCATGTCTTCTCTCTATTACTCACTCTCACTTGTTGGCATTGGGCAAAGGAGGGCACTAAATCTGACCTACTCTACAGTTTGATTATCGCTCTGGTGGTTTATGGGCTTTGAAATTCTATATCAATTCCAAATCTTTGTGATTAAATTTGAAAAAATATTTGTTGAGTTTCATTCCTAATTCCGCATCTTTCTACACAAATATTTTTGACATTCAATGTCTTTTGAGTCCCCAATTGGCTTAAGTGATCGGAATTGGGTGCCCCTACCTAATAGGATAATACCAACTAACACTTATAGAATTTAATATTGATAATAAAAATTTTTATAGAAATAATGCTTTAAAAGCGACAAAATCAAAATATAACGTTTATAAAAATAAAGGATGAAAGTACAAAGGATAAAACATAATTTGACTAAACCAATCGAAAGGAATAATCAATAATGTAGTACTTTGACAAGATTCTTCCAACTAAACAATGTGAAAGAAAGAGTCTATAGTGGTTTGGTGGGAATCTTCCAAACGATGAGATGAAACTTCCTTTTGAAGTACTTGAATGTGTGATAGAACATCATTTGGCCTTTGATGAAAGTATTTCTTCAAAAACTCTAAAGCGCGCTCAGCAACACCAAATCCTACAACTTCTTCTACCTCATCAACTACAACCTCATCAACATCTAGTTCTTGCTCATTGGATGGAAGCATATCCAAAAATTCCTCATTGGTGGGTTCATAGGGATTGTTTAAATCAAACTCCAGCTCATAATTTAGATATTCATGAGCTTCCATGGCATCGCTCTCCTCAGTATTTGATGACAACAATGTCAATTGATGAAGTAAAGTAGCAATTTGAAACATTTGGATGAATTTGTAAAAGTTGGGGTGATGGTCTTTATGTGGGACGGATGGTGGAGACAATGGAGGTGGCGATGGAGGCGGTTGTGGTTGCGGTGGTTGTGGAGGTGATGACTAGTCTCTTGATTTTAACATGCTCCATATTACCTTCAATCAAGCATCGTGGTAGCAAAAATGAAAATGAAAGAGATAAGATGAACTCAGTCGGTCCGTCGTACATATTCCAATGGCTGAATCTCACTTTGCATGAGTAGTGTAACATAGTATGTAGATGATAGCTTTCGTAACCAGTTCACTGTCTTGGAACTGATTCAAATAGGTGTACCATGATACTTCACAATCCAATTGCCCATTCTTTCTCTTATGTTCAAATTTGAGACCAACTGCACTTGTTTTCTCTGTCAGTGGAAAATTGCAGTAACTTAGATCAATCAATAGTAGATTACAGGTTTTCAAACACATCCTAGACAAAGAAAAGTAGTTTGGTATCCTTCATTAACCAACAAGCAAGAAATCCTCACTATTAAAAAAATCTCCACTTTGACTAAGCTTTGCAAGTAGTACTCTCTAAGAAATGGGCAATTAGTTCAAACAAGAAGTTCTCTATATCCTCTGATTATTGAAGTAAAAAAACCACAGGATTATTCTAAATGCCTTCCACATTAACATTAATTACAATGGATCATGGTCATGATCAAGCTCTTGATGAAGATCCACAATCTCCAGAACGAGTAGGGCCGCTTCTTGGGCGGCGACTCACACGCCGGAATTGGCTTCAACCTCGGCTCCATCTCTGCTTTAAATTCTCCGTCCACTTCTCGGATGATGATCTTTTCATTGTTGATGCACTCGTCGGGGTTCACGATGAGCGCCTTCCCCGCCTCCTCATCATCGTCGGCTGCCAACGCATACTCCATGTACGTGTCATTGCAGTCCACTTGCACAGTGTAGCTCTGGTTTGTGTCCACTGTTGTCACTTTGATGAAGGAGCAGCAGTTCCCCACGTTCATGTCCAACGCTTTTGAAGTCTGGTTGATAATCTCAGTTGAACGCTCCATTTATCTCCAGAAAATAGTATGAAGTGACTAGATTAGGAAACAAATTTTCTCACCTACCAGCAAAACCTCGTAAAAGGACCTCCTACTAGCTAGTGCATACTAGTTGATTGTGTCAATATGTGCGCTTCAGGTTTCCGCTTTGTAAGCTATACCTTGGCTATGTCAACAAAAATTACTATATCAACATGGGTCATACGCGAGGTCCAGGTTTAGGCTATGAAAGCTGACTGTATCAAAATGAGAGATTTATGGTTTGCTATCTAGATTCAAGCAACAGATGAGCAGTGATCCCACAAGTACTTCAACATGCTCAAAACTCCGTTTACAACTAATTGACATAGTGCATTTAACGACACATAATGGATTGCTTAAATTGAACCCATTGAGCTCTTCGCCTTGTAACATGGACCAAACTCAAATCAAGTCGGCTGCAACGCGTCGAACGTTGAACTTTTTGTCGGACTACTTCAAGGTTCGTCGACTGATTAGTCGGAGAGAACTCAGCATCGATGTGGCATAAAGTCCATATTTGCAATTCGTGAAATTTTGCATAGGAATGTAAGAAGACAAGAGGTATTTGGGAGTAAAGTCTTTATTCTCATCAGACTCGTAGAAAAAGCGTTATGCCATCTTAAAGAAAACGTTGTCGAATGCAGGCACGTTGGGCAACTCCAAAAACTTTTGCTACAATACTCTAGTAAATTTGAGATTTTCAATACCAGCTAGTTATTTCATTTAGTTTGGTATCATCAAAAAACATTTCCTCTCTTTAGTGAAAAAACACATTTAATCCCAAGTCAAAGATTTTCACACAATGCCACACATTGTTGGGCAAGGAACCAAGAGAACTTCTTCTTTTCCACACAAAACTTTGAGATCTTCATCTTTTTCACTTTTTTTTTCTATCACAAGACGTGGTGAGAACCTTCTTGTTGACTGCTCCGATTAACATTTGAAAACATATTTTGTTTCCAAAAAATTAAATCGTGAATTGGCGCTTTTTGATCCTCTAGTCCTTGCACAATTTTTTCAAAATGTGCTATATCCCTTCTCTACCTGTAAACATTAGTGTACAAGGAGTTAATATCATGATCAACATGATGATATAAATTTTAGACCTTGTGTAGTGCAAAACTTGACACCAAGTGAAGTTAAAGTCGGCTAATCCATTTAACGCAGTAATAAAAATGAACAATTTTTCCTACTTCAAACACTGTAATCTTTGAATCCGTGCATTCAAAGTTGATGAAATTTTTTGAGTACGTTATTTATGAAGTGCTAAATGAGATTCTACGGTCGAAATTAGATATACAAACTTTTTCCCTTCCTTACTCATTGCACTAGAATTAACAGTTTTGAAGTGGTTTTGGTGTGATATTGTGAAGGAAATTTAGGGATTAAAATCAATAGAAAATAGTATCTCATGCCAATAGTCACCGAATAGAGAAAAGAGGGTGATGTGATGGAGTCTATAATATTGCTTCTTGTTTTACCAAGTTAACCTTTTTATTTAGTTTTTGGTTCCATTCATTTGCTATTGCATTTTTTACCTAGAATTAACTACAACACAATTTTATTATAGCAATAAATATAAACAACTAGCATTTGATCCAAAGATTGTTCCCCAACCACATGATTTGTTTAGAAATATGTGAATCATCTTTAACCCTAAGTGTCTCTCATTACAAAAGTTCCTATTGCTTGAACTCATTAAAAATAAAATAAATCACTATAGTTTTGTGAGAAGAAAGTAAATTGTGAAGCAATGGAAAGAAGAAGTACACCCAAAACCAAATTCAGTTTATTTATGAATATATATTTTTATTTCTTTAATAATTTTTTTGTATAGACGTTTAAGTTTCATTTTCAAATTTTGCTTTAGCAATTAAAGGTTGACATGCTGTATATACCTTTCCTATTTACTTCGAAGCATAAAGAAAAAAAATATTGATAGACACAAAATCCTTTAATGAAAGCTTATGTCTTTCTGAAAAAAATGTAATGGCTTTAACCTTTAAAAAGGCAAAGTCCCAAACTGGGCTTTTGAATATCTTGGGCAAGATTGTGTGGTTGCTATATATATATATATATATATATTAATAATTTTGTATTTGAATCTTGTATGAAGATGCCAGGAGGTAAAAGCTACATGAGAATATACATATAATTTTTTTTTTCATGGGACTCATAGGAAAAATGTATTTTAAGTGATTTTGGTCAACAAGGAACTAATAATGAAGGTGTACAAGGAACCAAATCATGGATACCGTAGTGGTATAAAACTTATAACATTTAAATGCAAGAATTGACACCAAGTGAACCTTAAGTTTGCCAAACTTCTATATGTAAGGAAGAAAAATGACCTTTATGTTTTCTTTAAACTCTAAAATCTTTCTATTTACACAACCAAAGTATTGTGAATACTTATGGTTAAAGATGAAATCAATAATATATTTTAAAATTCTTCATATTAGAGTAGGTAATTTGAAGTGAATTTTGTGAAGTTTTGACAAGAAATGTTTGGGGTAAAACAATTGAACCTTGACCATATAGAAATTGCAACAAACATCAAGAATATGATCTATCATAGAATTTTATATACATGTGCTTTTGGAGATAAAATATTAGTAAATGAAGGAAGCCTAGTTGGAAAAAACTAAAATAAGGATTACAATATTTTCACTAGAAGGAATCTTAAGTTTACTTGTATATACTATCGTAAAAGTGTGGTTCAATGGTGTGTACAGGTTGGCCCTTATCTTCAATTAATATGGTGGTAGGAATATTATTTTGAAAATTAGTTTAAACAAATAACTTTAAGAGTAGTAAACGTGGTAGAAAGATATTTGCAAAATTATAACCACATATCTTTGCCAAAATAAGGTCCTATGTGAATCATATTCACGCATGAATCTATTTAACTACTACCGGTATTTATACATTGAAACTTCAAAGCAATTTTCCATGAATCTTGGCTTTAAGGTAATTATTTTATTCTTATTATATAATAAGCGTGGTGGCACGTATATCCGGCGAGGCAAAAATTGGGTTAATAAATGGGGTGTTCACGGGCTCTCATCTCCTCGCACGCCATCGCTGCCCGAGAGCGTCACCAAGCACACTCAAGCCTCGCTTCACACATTTGCTTCTCCTTTGCATTTTTCTGTTGTTGCACATCATAGGTTGCAAGCTCGCATGGTAAATGTGTGCATGGTTGAGTAACAACAATGGAGTAGGGGCAAAGTTGTACGCTTATTGGAAGCAATCTTGTACTGGAGAAATCAACAAAACGCATTGGAACACAATGTGTAGGGTTTAAATTCGAAGCGGGTATTGGGTCGATCACCTTTGATGATCTCAATATAGTGTACATATCATGACCATGAATATTCCATTAATCATATGCTTCTATAAGATGAACTCTTACCATATACAATTTTAGTTCAAATGATCTAATTTTAGATTATATGTTGGAGACAACAAGTCTTTCTCTTCACTATATAATAAGTGCACAAATGGGTATAGCCGATGGTTCTCCCTGATGATATACTCCGGCCTGCCTAATGTGTCGCCTTTGAGACCAAGCTCGCTATGTGGAATCGACGACCTGCCTTACTCCAAAGCTTTATACTGAGATCGCAACAAGTCCAAAAATAACCTTCCCTAGCTGACACCACCATCGCACTCTTTGTAGTTCCCTTGGGGCATGGGCCTATGAACTTTTGGCCTGAATCGGCGAGGTGTTCTACTACAGTAGTGACATGCATCACAAACGCATAGAAACACACCAAACTAGTGGTTGTGTTTCTCAGCCTCACAATATTGGATGTGTTGTTTACTTGTAGAGGACGAAGTGTCTGTTTGGAGGACAAATATTTTCACTTTGAATGCAATTATCTTTCTATCGGTATGGTCAAAATTCACAATTTTCTCACCTATCTTCAATAACTAGTGAGCTATATTAGCCTATCTTTGGTAACAAAAAATAAACACAGAAAGAAATAGAGTTGCTATGTTGCTCCATTGAGGACAACATGACAGCATACTAGTTTATCATAAGTGATGTAATAGAGTTTTTCTGAAAATCATTCTTGAAGATGAAAGAAATGATGAAGGCAAGGTGAGATTTAAGTATGGAAGAAAAGAGAGTATGAGAAACTTCATACTTTTCTCTCGTGCACCAATGAAATGCATGGCAATCAATGCTCTTGGGCCGTACCCGTTGCAAGCTAAAGCTCCCCCATAGTACCCTACATTCTCAAAGAATTGCCAATAATTCCCCCCACCTTGTGCATGTGGTCCCAGTTACTAACATAAGAAATAAAACATAGGATGACCGAGTTTCACTATCAGGAAAACTCTTATGACAACCTCCATTTCTTTCCTAAAATACAGGAAGGGTAAAAAAAGTAGTGGTGATAGGCCAGTGGTGGGCTTTGGGAGTCGTTCGACCTAAACCCGTGCCAGGCCTCATTCACCCATTGCATACAAAGTCAACATTCCGGATTTGTTTTAGTCGGAAACTTACAGACAGTTTTCTGTCCCCGAACCATTCAAGTTCAACTTTCGCACACACAAGTTTCATCAATGAGTAAAATTCCTAGGGACAAAACCTCCGAGCGTGTCTTTATTAGGTTCTTCTGAAATCAAGTCTTTACATGCTTATGAAATTTCATTAACTTTGACCTCATAGATTAAAGGATTATATTGATTGAAGTGAGGAAAACATTCCTTTTCCTGTCTTGTGTTAGGATTTGCAAACTTTGACTCCACTTGGTGTCAATTTTCTACATTTTATAGACTTTTATACCATTAGGTTAAACACAATATCACTTGCTTGTACACCAAGTCTTAGTTGACAGGGGTAGCATATTCAAAAAAATTGTGCAAGAAGTTGAGGTTCAGCACTTGTTGATCAACATGTTCATTTTTCAAGTATTGAATTTGTTCCTAAATGAGAATCTAAACGAAGGTCTGTACTAGATTTTGTTGTGGTAAGAAAAGAAACCAAAACATTGAAAATCTCTACTTTTTGAGTGGAAATGGTATTTTTTTCAGTATCCTAGAGGAGAATTTGTGAAAATGTTTGACTGCAATTTAAAGGAATTTTGTGCCGTGGCAATAATTTTTTTGGGCTCTTTGAAAAGTCTCTTTGCTTATCTGTATAAAAGATATCAATGTTTATAGTTTACATGCTTTCAACAACCAGCATCCACCTTACAACGGAGAACAAAATTTACTCGCAATCACTTGTAGCTGATGCTAAAGGCAGGTGGTGAAGCCAACAAACAACGACCGGAGCGTTTACTTCAAGAAGGCAAAATGCCAAAGAGATACAGACGAGGCTCTTGCGCTTAGAGTAGACATCGGCTACATGAGCTCTAAAACTTGAAGCTTCTCTGAACTTCGAGTTTTAGAGCTCCTTTCACAAACGATCATGAGATTTGGCTACGAAGAAGGCGTCCAAACTAAAACGTCCTTCGTTTCTGACGCAGATTACAGTGAGTACGATTGGAGTGCAAATGAGGCACATAAGCAGATCCATGTGGCTGCTCTCCCAGAAATCTTAGGAATTGTAGCTCGACCATCAGACGCTGTTGCCACCAGCGTGCGAATGATAGTATCACTCCGTCAATGGTAGTGGAAATCGGATCCGTGTATGTGCAAGAAGCCCGTCAAATGCAAAATGTGCTATTTCAAGCTGGAAACTAGTGCGGAATTTAAAAGTACACGAAATCAAGTGATGAAGCAATGGAATCCAACCTCCAACTCCGACTGCATGAGACTGATCCCATGCCCATCCGCCTCGACTATGACCCCGATGTTGGTGTCGGTGTTGTCTTGGGTCGCCATGGCACTTACGTCGGCGTTGGTGGTAGCGTTGGTGATGGTCTGAGCATCTGCAACGTCTGAGGACGAGGAAATATCATCCAACGGAAATATCAAAGTTTATGTGAAGGTCATCACATTTATGCACTATTCTCTATTACTGCCAAATTCTACGATGATGAAATATTAGAAATCACCAGTGTGAATCTAACAAGAGAACCAAAGAGCGATACTGAACAAGCAGGCACTCATTTTAAAAACCTTAATCCACCTCCAACGAAGATATGACCTTTTACAGTCATGGCAGCGTCTTGAGTTCAACATGTTTTACAAACTGTGCTCTGAGAGATGAGTAGTTCAAAGCATATACTAACCTGGAACTCCCAACCATTTTCCCAAAATTGCAATGAGCTTCCACAGAAGCACCTTGAGGACATTGCCCACTGGAGCACCAAGGGCTGTGGCTATGATCTCTGCCAAAACCGCCATCAAGAAGGGGTTCATGGCCGCAAGTAGAGCTTCGAAGTTGAGCTGTACTGTACAGTGAACAAAAGCATGTGAGGATGAATCCATTTATACGCACAAGGATAACTTAGTCAGACTACACTATCGCGCTCTTCTCTTGCTGCTGTCTCCCTCATCTCTAGCAGCTCTCTCCCTCCTCTCCCCCTCCTCCTTGGCAGCTGATCGTTCGCAAGGTTTTTAATGAGATTCTATATGGTGTTCAGCATTGACCTCGACACTGTTCACGCCCACGTGGATGCAACAATCCCTCCCTCGCTCTTCTCTCTGGCTGCTTCCTCGTCTCTCCCTCCACCCTCCAGAAATCGTCCTCCGTCCCTCTTCTCTCCCTCTTCTCTGCCCTGCTCCGTTATTCCTCGAATGGCATGCTCAGCAGCAAGTTTGGGCGTCTCATGCCCTGAATTCCCCGGAGGATCCAGTGGACTATGCGCACCACTCGTCTCCTCTTCCTCTCTTTGTCCTCTCTCGCTTCTCTCTTCCCCTCACTTTAGTCATGCCCTTTCCCTCTTCGTTCCCTCCGCTCTTGTTGCTCCTCTTGCCGACTCGCCAGCCTCCTCTTCCTTTGCTTCTCTCTGAGCTCACTTCTCGCCGGCCCAGTTGTCACTTTGTTTTCGCGAATCATGGGGTGCTTCTAGAGTAGGTTCTAGATTGGGGGCTTCCCACCTGCTTCGTTGCCATGTAGAGAGAGGGGAAATACACTCTCAGCGAAGCTCCTCCCTCGCTCTTCTCTCGCTCTTCCTCTTCTCCTCCTTCACTCCTCACTTGCTCCTCCGTTGAGTTGAATTTCGTATTGTCGCCCTTTCATTTTTTTTTGCTCTCAAAGGCGTCACTTATGCTGCAATCCAGCCCTGTTCTGTTCTCGTTGATGTTTCTTTGGAGCGATGGGCATGGGAGCTTGGTAGGGGATGATCAGTTCTCGGAACCTGGACTTTGACTAGAATCTGGGGCTGCGCAAGAATTGCTTCGATGTGTCAGCCGTTGCAAAGTTCGCTTGCCGCTCTCATTGGCCTTATTGCAAACCAGGTGAGTTGCTTGAAATTTGCGTTCCTGGTTGTGATGCTTCTTTTTTTAATTCACGGATTCCTGTGCGTGCATGATTTTGAGTTGACGAAACCTGTCACAAGTGTCGGACAAGTGCGGCACATGGGACCCAGAATTTAGCTCTCCGGACATGTAGTCTCGATTTCATAGTATCGAGATGCATTGGTAGCCATGGAGCCTTTTTTCTGTGTGTGAATCCAAATGTAGTTGGTTCATCGTGCAGCATAAGATAAGGAAGTCAAAGTGTCGAACCTTACGTGGTGATCATTGTGTAGAAATGGAGCACCCACATCATCAACCAACGTTCGATATTGCTGCGGAGCTCAACCCATTTCACCAGGAGCAAGCTTCAGGGTCAGCCTCCGACAATAATCTGGCCTCCGACAATGGGACCGCGCAGCTCATTTCATCCGGAGATCATTCAAGACCGGTGACCACATCGAACTTGCAGAGTTTCCCCCCAAGCTCACACCTGCGGTTCCACCAAACTCTAAGAAACGGAAGCGAACGAGAGACTGGGAGGAGGCGGAGACTTCGGCTTTGCTGGAACGCGTGAATATGCCCGAGTTTCGACACCAGAAGCGGAAGCAGTACTACATGAACTGGGAGGGCATCGCTGCTGACATTCAAAGCGCAGGAGGG
The DNA here is from genome assembly GCA_963971425.1 of Bryoerythrophyllum caledonicum. NCBI lineage: Eukaryota > Viridiplantae > Streptophyta > Bryopsida > Pottiales > Pottiaceae > Bryoerythrophyllum > Bryoerythrophyllum caledonicum. The sequence goes on from OZ020518.1 coordinate 20,445,057, forward strand.
TCAGATCCTGCCGTGATAACAGGAAAACGATGCAACGAACGAATGAAGACGGTTACCCTTTAGCGCCCAGGAAGTCTGAAATGGGACTCCGGAGGTGCTCAAACTCAATTTGCATGAAATCCATGAGGAACTAGGCTTCGAGATACAAGGTTCAGATTTGCGCACTCATTACACGAACACTCTCCAACAATCGGATCATGATATGGATTTATAGAACTCTTGGAAAAGTTAGGAATACAACACAAAATGCACCAAATACACTAAAATACAGTAAATACAGTGAATACAATGTCACATACTATGTTGTATTTCACACACATGCACATTGATTTTGGTCTTAAATTTTGATTGAACTTCGTCTTTAAAACATTCTTCATTGTTGATCTCTCTCCTCACATACGAAACTTCCGTTTTGATTCATATAAGGTTGGAACAATTTTGTATACAGTCAAGTAGAAAAAAAAAAAAATCACCAATAGTTGTGTATAAATATTTTCTTCACATATGATATGTCAATGCAAAGCCATCAACCTAGTGCATATGTGAACTGCTCTAATTCAAAGTAAAAAAATTCTTGCAAGAATCTATTGATGGTTAAAGTAGTACACCCTCCAAATTCCACAGTTTTCACCACCAATATATAGTAACTTTAAACACTATAATCTATTCCATCAACCGTTGGATGTTGTGAAAAATTTCCGCAAAGTTCAGGTCATGGGTTAAGTTCAATTTTGTAAGGTTATATTTTTATATTAGTTATTGTATTTCCATCAAATCCGGTTCAAAGAAAAAAATCAATAGAAATCTTGGTTTTTCGATAAACATCCCTAGGCGGTAAAGGGCTAAGGGGGTGTTATGAGAAGGTTATGAAGGAGAAGGAGAAGAAGGAAGCCGCTGTCGCAGAGGAGGAGTGGCGGAAATCAAAAGGGATCACTGTGGATTGGTGGTACGACGTCATCAGAGAGTTTTGTGGGCCTCCCAAAGGAAAGTTGAAGAACACAACACCAACAATGCAAATAAACGTAAGTTATAAAGAAATATCGATGGACCAAACACCAGCATCGGAAACAAATGTAAGTTCTGGCTCAGCCTATCTTTCATGGAAGCATGGATTTGCAGTTGGCCTAGTCTAAAATGTCTATCCAGATTCTAGCCGATGATTTGAGTTTATGCTGCCTCCGGTTGCGAAAGAACTTGCTGTGGTTATGATATGTCCTGATAGCGTTCAAAGCTAGTAGTCGCGGTGGCTAGTAGTAAAAATAAAAACCAAAAAATATAAATTCTCTTATTTCCATGAGGAAAAGAAGAAGCTTTCAAGGTATTCTACCCAACAATGTGTGCAATTGCTTTACTTGCAATAAAATGAAATTTGCAGTAAAGACAACAGACTTTCCTTGACAATCTTTAAAAAAAAATTACTTATTTGTATGAAAATTCTCAATGTTTTATATAAGGTCGTAGCAAATTTTTGAACTTACTCACAGTCCCCAAAATTTTAGAATAGAATATCTTTTATTCTAGAAGTTCAATATGGAAAAAAAATTGTAATCCTGAGAAGGCACTAGTACACTATATCTTCATCATACAATTCACAAATTTGTAATGAAAATTGACATCAAAGGAACCTACCTAGATTGGCAAGAGTCCCAAAGGACAAGTTTTCAATATTTAATATGGAAATGATGTCAAGCTTGGGATGAGTTTCCTTGGGCAACTCCTTTGAGAAGAAGAAGAAGAACGCCGGTCTCCAAAGGGGGCTGGCATGAATAAAATGTCCGTTCATTCCACCACTAAGTCCATGCCCACCGGACATGGGTTAGTAGTATGGAACTACTTCCCCCTTTCGAGGGTGGACACTATGTACCCAGTGACAAGTAGCGAAGAACAAAGGACCATAGGTTCCAAAAGTCTCCAAAAGAGGGAGGGCATGTACGGAAAAATGCATATGCAGTCTATGGCAGGGGGTTCGAAGCGTCGGGAAGGGGTTGGTTGTTTTCAAGTTTTCGTTTATGCAAGAGTATCAACATAGCATGTTGAATTGCAATAATGTTAATATTTGAAAAGGTGGTTTGATTGAAGTAATGGGGATTTTAAATGTTTCTTCAAGGGTTGTCATTGAGGGAATGAAGGTGGTGGCTCTAGCACCCGCGGTGATGACAATGAGGGGGTCTACTTTCCATCCTAGTGCTTGAATATCGTCAAGTAGTGGTCGGTATTTATTTATTTTGTTTGCAATAGTGTCCAGAGAGAATCTATCATTGCAATATGTGAATTCAATAAACTGAATAGTGACACTAGGGTCTATGTGGTTTGGTGGGGGGTCTTTGTATGATAGTCCTCTAACACATAGTAAGTCCGGTTTGAATCTTGCATTACAGTGGCATCTTTGAGTGCAACATATACATGGTAATAGCCAAGAAGGGACCGTATTTTCTTGTGGTCTGTCAATAAAGGTTCCGGCATTCATGAGAATGAAGCACCGGGATTTGGATGATGATACCAGTAGTTTACGAATAGCCCATACGGCTTTGTTGTGTCTTTTGACTATTAGTGAGTGTATATGGGGGTTTTGGCACTTGAGTAAGACATATAGCCATGTGTCCGGGTCCATGGTGTTGCAAATTGGACATGTTATTGTAAGAAATCTTTCTATGCTGAAAAAGAGCTGCTTGCGGGCATTGCCCATGTATTGTCCGGTGCGGAATTTGATTAGGCATGTGATTTGTGGATCCGTAATTATGGGGTTTTTCCAAAAATTGTCAGATAGTACATTGTGAATGTTTGGGTTGCCAGTCCATTTATCAATATTGGGGAAATTTTCTGTGAGTTTTTCCAGGCTATTTACAAGATCATGTTTTTTGAGGTATTTGTCCAAGAATCGTATGGGGCCTTTATCGGGAGTTTTGCCCATAGAGGGCCATTCATATCTATGAAAGTAATATGGGGTGGCATAGGCGTGTTCGTATGGGTGTTCGGCATTCTTGTGGGTGTTTTCTCTTCCTTCCTTTGCTAGTTTGTCGGCTTGTTCGTTTCCGGCGATATTAGCATGAGCTCGGACTTTGTGGAGTGTAGTGATTTGTGTGCGGTTATGGAGCATTACAACCATAGATGTGAGGATAGTTTTGTCCAGGTGGTTGTTGTGTACAGTGGGGTGTTTTATGTGTGTATTAAGGAGGTATAGTACATTTATGCAATATGTAAAAATGTGAGCCGGTTCGTTTGGGTATTGAGTGGTGATTATCTTAAGGGTTTTGTGTATAGCCATCATTTCGGCTCTTAGAATATTTTGGAGTCCATGTAGTCTTTTGCCTAATTTCATTTGTTTGGTTGAATTGTATATCCCATAACCGGCTTTTTCTCGGTACGAGTGTCCCGAGCTTACTTTGGTTGGTTCTTTAAAGGAGCTGTCAGTGTAGTAACTAAAGTTGGGGTCAAATTTAAGGTCGGTATTTGTTTGGTAGTTGGGGAGTGGGAGGCTTAAATCGGTAATTGGTAGTGCGGGGATGTTTGTGTGGGGTGTTTTAGACCATTTTTTGTTACGGTTTACACGGATTGAAATAGGTGTGGGAGGGGCAATTGCAGTGTATACCTTGTTAATGTTTAGATTTTTTGCTATCAAAGTGAGATGAGTGAGGTTTTCTAGAATACCTATCTCCCGAGTTTGGTGATGTATACATAGGATACGTAGGGTTGCTGGTTCAAGGCGGGGTGTTTATATTTGTGGTAGTATAGTGGGTTCTTTGTAAGTCATAGAGTCCGCTTCAAATAGTACTATGATGTGAGAGTCCGGGAATGGGCCTAAGTGTGGGTTAGAGTTTTGGTACCAATAAGTGTCGGGAGTGATAACAATGGTGATGTTGTGGTTGGGATCGTTATTTGCCGCTAGGCGTGCCCAATGTGTTGCTTGTTGTGTTTCTTCTTTGTTGTGAGGGTGTGTAAGGCCTATTCCCCTTCACTTATAATCAAAAGCTTTTCCAAGAGAACCAAAAATCTTATCACGTTCGAATGGGGAGTAGAATTTTGAAATTTTTGTAGAGCATGTAACGGGGGATGAAAAGTATGAATGTATGATATTCAGAGATGTGATAAGGTGGTCTAGGATAGGATCTGGTTGTGTGTAGTGTGCATTTTTTAGGGGGTCATTTTTGGGTATTCGGTATTTATATCTTTGGTATAGCCAAACAATTTCGGTTTCAAATGTTTGGGGTTTTGGTTCAATGTTAATGGGAGTTTGTGGTGCCTTGTGGTATTGATTCCACAGCCATTGTAATCTAGCGAGTGGTATGGTTATTAGGTGTCTACCATTACCTTCGTATATGTGGGCATTATCTTGTTGTATTTTGATTGTATATGTTTGTGCGAGGATGTCAGTTTCGGGGTTACATTCGGTTGTGAAGATGTTAAGGAGGGGGATAATAAGAGGTGGCGTGACAAATCTTCTATATCAAGGTTGTGCTTGGGGGTGGTGTAATTGTATGATATTCAGGTAATAATTGTTTTGAGTTCTAAGGTAGTATTGTATGAGGATTTCGGTGTTATGTAAGGAAGCGTTTGGGTTGTGCCAAGGGAAAAGATTTCTTTGTGGGAGCCATTTGGTGTAGGTGGTGTTATTGTGGGGCCAATGGCATAGGTATGACATATGTTGTTTGCTTATGTTGTTAGAGTCAATGTACTTTCTATGTTTGTCCGCAGTTATGTTGTTTATTGGGTGAAACAAAGGATTTTTTAATATATGTGGTGGAGGGGCATATGGCCGTGAATGTGGCGGGTTTGGGGGAGTTAATGGGGGGTTGATGTTGGGGTGGATGTCATTGTGACCAATGATGTACGGGTCTTTAAGTGTGTAAGGTGGGGCGTGAATGGTGCAAGGGTTGGGGCATATAGGGAGGCATGGAGGATGACAAAATAATTGTTTGGCAATATTTAGTGCACTTTTTATTAATTTGTGAGGGGTACTGTAGAATATTTTGTAGCTCTTGTTGTCCATAAGGTGTGTTCCATTTGGTAGTGTGATTTGGTAATGTTTGCGGAAAAAAGTTTTTGTAGGAGTTTGGCGGATAATTGTCGGTCAAGTCTTGGGAGGTTATGTATTTCATTTGCCCAATGTTGTTCAAGCGGTGCGGGGCCTCTCCTTTGAGAACTCAAAGGTCTACAGCTAGACAACAAGGGTATCATGTTGAAGACACTCCTTGTGAAAATATTGCTCCTCTTTATAAACAATAACAAAGTCATAGTTAATGACTACCATCGGTGAACCTCTAGTTTGTCGTTTATTAATTACAAAAATGCTTGCTGTATTAAGTGGAAATATATTAAATGAAATTGCCAATATTAGAGAAACTATATATTTATAGATTTGTCACATTGGAAGACATCAAAGGGTAGAGGGGCTTTGAAAAGCCTCCCTTCCGATTGTGCATGCATGGAGGCTTTGATTTAGAATCCAAGGTCTTGGGTTCAAACCCCACAGTCGTCAAATGTGCTAAATACAATAATATGTGATTTGTTGCCGAAAATTAATTAATTTTTATTTTGGATGCCGAATGGCCTTTACTCACTTTAATTAATTTTTTGGCATGGAAGTGCCAAACTAGAGGTTCACATACGGTATTCAAGCTTCTCACCAAGTGAGCATCACAGTGAGTGGATCATTCCTTACCACATGGAATTTGAAACATTGGCATCTTGCCCTTTGCCCCTAAATTTCCTTGACAATCTCACACGAAAAACACGTCAAAACTGCTGATTCTAGTGCAATGAGTAAGGAAGGAAACAAATAGTTTCATTTCCAATCTCAACCTTAGGATCTTAATTAAAAACTATCAAGTAGCATACTCACAAAATTTCATCAACTTTGACTGTAAGGGTTGATAGTGTTTGAAGTTGGGAAAACGGTCCATTTTCATCCCAACGTCAAGTGGATCACCTGAATTTGACTTCACTTGGTGTAATATTCTTGCACTACACATGGTCTAAATCCATTACCATCATGTTAAGCATGATATTGTTCTTTGTACACCAATTTTAGAGGTAGACAAGGGGTGGAGGTTCAAAACTTGCCAATTCACATTTTGTATTTTTGTGAATTTAATATGTATTAGAATGATAATCCAAATGGTTGATTAGAATTTAGAAGGTACCCACCATGTTGTTTTGGAAAAAATTATAAGTAAAAATTGTGAAAATCTCTAAGTTTTATGTGGAAAAGAAAAAGTATTTTTGGTACCTTGCCTGACAATGTGTGACATTGTGTGGAAATGTTCGACTTGGTTTGATATGCTATTTTTCACTAAAGACAATAATTTGTTTTTGACAATATGAAACGAAATTATATCACTTTCTAGTATTGAAAATCTCACATTGGAAAAAGTGTCATGGTAAAAGTTTTTGGAGTTGCCCTACTTGCCCGCACAAGAGAAGTTTTTCTTCAAAATGGCATAACTTTATAGCTGTGATAGGAATACAAATTAGATTCCCATGTACCTCTTGTCTTCTTGCATCTTTGTGCAAAATTTCAATAATTTTACATATAAACTGCAACCATGGGAACGCGCCCAAGAACCCACCTTGGGACATTTTACATTTAGGGGTTAACCCTTTGAGGCCAAGGAATCCGATTTGGGTCGTTTTGGCACGATAATCTCAATAGCAACTCCTACAAGCCACCTCCATGAAAGACTTAAACAATGAGAAAGAGGTGGAGAAAGATGGGCATTTATTGAGACAATCGCCACAAATATCGGTGCAAGCATCGGCCAGTGATAGTGATTTCCATGAATGGGTAATGAAATGTACCCTGTGCGTGTATGTTGTTCTACATGATCTAGAACGCTTGTAGATCGCAGGCTAAAAAAGAAAAAGCTCATCAACCTTAAAGAGTTAAAGGTGGACATTTTGAAAGGGACCAAATGTAAACATTTTCAAAGGGGTTCCACTCAAAGCATCTGTGATTCAGCCAGAGCAGCAAATTGCCTGTTAAGAGAAAGAACATGACATGAAGACTTCAGCAATCCACATTAGTTCGTGAAACAGGTCACACAGATTCTCCTCCTCGCTTCCTCTTCTTTCACAAAGTCACAATCATTGCCTCCTCCCTCACTCCTCCCTGCCAACTCTCTTCATCCTCTTCTGCAGCCGTTGTCTAAAAATGCGACTTCAATTTTACTTCATCCAACGTTGTAAATTGAGCCATAAATACCTCATAATTCACTGCCCTACAGTTATCTTCCTTCCCTCCTCTCTTCCATGGCTCCTCTCCAGCTCCTCACCCAACTCAATGCAAGAGCCCACACGAAAGTGTGTCATGTCAGTGCAGCATGACGCCTCTCTCGCTCTGCTCTGGCTCCTCCTTTACGGTTGATGCAACTCGGAATTTAAAGAGATTCTAAATAATATTAAATATTAGCCTTAAGACTGTCCACGCCCACGTGGATGCAACCAGGAATGGACCTCCCTTCCTCTCCTCTCCCTCCTCTCTGCCTGCTCCCTTCATCCTCAAATGCCCTGCACAGCACCAAGTTTGGGCCCCACTGTACTTCAGTAGCTGAATCTCTGGAGACTCCAGAGGACTTGCGCACCACTTCCGCTCGTTTTCTTCTTCCTCTCTTCGTCCTCTCTTCCCCTCACTAAAGTCATGACCTTTTCCTCTTCTTTCCCTCCGCTCTTGTTGCTCCTCTCACCGACTCGCCAGCCTCCTCTTCCTTTGCTCCTCTCTCCGCTCACTTCTCCCCGGCCCACGTTTTGCTTTGTCGTTGCGAATCATGGGGCGTTTCTAGACTAGCCTGTTTTCGATAGGGGCCTTCTCACCTGCTTGGTTGCCATGTGGAGAGAGGGGAAGGAAACTCTTTGCGAGCTCCTCCCTCGCTCTTCTCTCGCTCTGCCTCTTCTCCTCCTTCACTCCTCACTTGCTCCTCACTGGAGTTGATTTTTCTGTTGTCGCCCTTTTGTTTTACTTTGCTCTCGGAGGCGTAGCTTTTTCTGCGCTCTAGTCCTGTTGTGCACCTGTTCTGAGCTCGTGTTGTTCCTTGGAAGTGATGGGCACTGGAGCTTGGTAGGGGATGATAAATTCTTGGAATCTGGACTCTGATTGGAGCGGCTGTGGAAGAACTGCTTCGAAGTGACGGCCGTTGCGAAGTTCGCTTGCCACCCTCATTGGCCTTATTGCAAACCAGGTGAGTTGCTTGAAATTTTCGTTACTGGTTATGATGCTTCTTCTTCATTCACGGATCCCTGTGCGTGCATGATCATTGTTTGACGAAATCTGTCACATGTTTGACAAGTGCGGCACATAATATACAGACATATTAGTCTCGATTTCATAGTATCGAGATGCATTGGTAGGCATTGAGCCTTTTTCCTGTGTGTGAATCCAAATGTAGTTGATTCATCGTGCAGCTTAAGATATGGAAGTCAAAGTGTCGAACCTTACGTGGTGATCGTTGTGTAGAAATGGAGCACCCACATCATCAACCAACGTTCGATATTGCTGCGGAGGTCATCCTATTTCACCAGATGCAAGCCCAGCAGGCGCAGTATAATATGGCCTCCGACAATGGGACCGCGCAGCTCAATTCAAGACTGGTGACCACATCGAACTTGCAGAGTTGCCCCCCCAAGCTCCACAAGGAGCTTCTCAAATTTTCCCCCTTGGGAAAAGGGGAAACATGGCCTAATACCCATGGTTTACATCAAGGAAAATGGAGTTGTTTGTTTTCTCCTATGAACATTCCCTATGTCACTTGGGATAGCGGTCTCATTTCCCTCTTTGGAATTTCTAACATGGGAAAGTTTCTCTGGTTCCCAACATTCTACTGTTAATCGGTTTTTTCTCATATGGGAAAGAATAGTATATTCTACTTTTCTGGCAACATACATTCAAAGAATAGTAGCACTGTATCTGAAGTACATATTTTGGAGAGCATTTAGGTGAGACTACTTGTGGCGATGGTTGCTCGGAGCTAGCAAGCTCAACAGTCGAAGTATCCAAGAGCTCTACAGTTGAAGCATCCAAAAACTCAAAAGTGCAATTCTCTTCATCCTTTACATCACAAACACCCTAGATTTACAAAGAGAAGAGACCTCTAGATTAATAACTCACCTGTGATGGTTGAATGCAATCTTCAAAGACACTATCAGGACTTCTCTCCTGAGAGATCTTTGTAGCCGTCTTGGAGACTGTGTTTGCGCGTATTGCTCGTTTGTTTTGGACAGTTCTCACATGCTTCATGCTTTCCAAGTTCCCCGCCTTTCATAACTAAGAGATATACATGACGTCTTCTACGTCCTCGATGAAGTCAAAGTTCAGAAATCTACGTTCTGGCAACCTACAAATGTTTAAATATACGCCACCACTAGATCACGACGGTTTTAGGTGCAGTGACGGTTTTGGGTGCATGGAAGCCTGTGGAAGCTCGTGGCTATGGCTTGTAACACAGACACAACCAATTTGGCTATGGCTTAAGACAGACGCTTATCTTCGCCTCTGCTGCTGCATGCTTCAGCTAAGGTAATGGAGTTCATTCTCTAACTCTCTAGCTAAACAACTTTGTCTGAATTGTTTTCAAGTTTTAATTCTTCGCACATGTATGATTGAGAGTTTTTCTCGATGTTCCGCACTCAGCAAATTTCTCTGTTGCTGCGCAGAGGCTTCAGAGGCTGACTGTGTCCACTCCTTTAGGAGCCAGGAGGAGCCAGGAGGAGCCTGGTGAGCGCACTCTCGGACGTCAACAATCAAATGCCGTCAGGTGCGTTTCTCTCTCACGTTTTTTTTTTAAAGTTTCAATGCTTGGAGACTTGTAAGTCGTGATTTGTGATTCGGAGGAGTTCTTTTTTGGAGGGAGGATTGGTGCATAGGAGAGCTGGAGAGAGTATTAGTTGCCGTTGTGATGGACAATTTGGCTTGGAGGTGAAATGCGATGCATTCTTTTGAGTTTTTAAGTTTGGAATATTCCACTACAGTCTTGGAGAGAAATTTGTGATATCGAGCATCGATGATGTGTTGCGGAGGAGAGTTGAAGAGAGAGAGAGATTTCGTTGCTGTCGTCATAGGTAATTAAACTTGGAGGTGAGATGAAATGACTTGTGTTCGTTTGAGGTTTTCGGTGAGATGAAATGACTTGCGTTTGTTTGAGGTTTTCGGATCAATTGTTTTAGTTCTTGGAGAGTGATCCTTTTTTCTTAAGTACGAGTTCGTTTTGGTGTTCTGATCGATGGTGTGCTACGGAGGAGATAATCATAATCCACGGTTTTGTTAGCTATGAGCGAGGTAATGAAGCTCTTGATTATGCTTCTCTTATCACAATTAGCAGAGTTTGAGTTCATTGTTGTACTGTCTGATTCAGGCTAGGGCATGCATTTTTTAGTACAATGACAGGCATCAGAGTTGCATGAATTTGCTGTGTACATTTTCAACATGTTGAATGGAGCATCCTCTTGTTTACTTTTTCTGTAGCATCTTTGATTGCAGAATTGACAAGCTACTTCCAACATGGCAACAAAAGTGATATTTGTTAACCAGAGTGACAAGAAGGAGTCCTTCAAGTTTAACCTCTTTGGTGAAGAGAGGAACCGTGTGAAAGTGGCCAACGTGCTGACGGTATTCAAGTCATCTGCAGTCATTTTGGACGATGGCAGCATACTCGAAGGTGATGAAGACGGTCTTAGTGTCGACTGTTTTGAAGCAGGAAAAACATACACCATTTCGTTCTTAGCTCAAGGTATACCAAAATCTTACACTGCTCATTGATGGAATACTGCATTGATGGATTACATAGGCTCACATAGTACAAATGATCTCAGAATGTTCTATTTTTTCTTTGCAGAATCAATACAAGACCAGGACCAGGGAGTTTTGACGAGAGTGATTTTTGGAATGTAGAAAGACTCAATTTTGTAGCTTAATTGTGTTTTACATGCATACTGTAAATATGGCATACAAGTTGGATAGTGCATTGACATACAAGTTGGATAGTGCATTGACATACAGGCTAAAGATAGGCTGTTTTGGGAAAAAATAGAAACTGTTGCATATCCACTGTTGAGGAATAAAAGGTGGTTTTCCCATGTGGGATTTTTGGCGTTATATCCTAGTTGATTGCATATCCACTGTTGATGAGAAGAAGGAATAAAAAGTGGTTTTCCCATGTGGGATTTTTGATGGTTTTTTGAGAAAATTCCCTTCTTGATATTCTCTCTTTATTTTTCCCTCTCAAGAGGGATGGAATATGAAAAAAATTCCCTAAATGGCACAGTTCCCTTTTGTAACAAAAAGAACCAACTTTCCTATTTACAAGGCAGGAATTAGGTTACTTTTCACTTGAGGGAAAGCACTAAAAGCTCCTTGTGCTCACACCTGCGGTTCCACTAAACTCTAAGAAACGGAAGCGAACAAGAGACTGGGAGGAGGTGGAGACTTCGGCTTTGCTGGAACGCGTGAATATGCCCAAGTTTCGACACCCGAAGCGGAAGCAGTACTACATGAAGTGGGACGCCATCGCTGCAGACATTCAAAGCGCAGTGGGGTCAGATCCTGCCGTGATAACAGGAAAACGGTGCAACGAACGAATGAAGACGTTAAGGGGGTGTTATGAGAAGGTTACGAAGGAGAAGGAGAAGAGAGAAGCCGGTGTCACAGAGGAGGAGTGGCGGAAATCAAAAGGGATCGCTGTGGATTGGTGGTACGATGCCATCGGAGAGTTTTGTGGGCCTCGCAAAGGAAAGTTAAAGGACACAACACCAGCAACGGAAATAAATGTAAGTTATAAAGAAATATCGATGGACCTAACACCAGCAACGGAAACAGATGTAAGTTTTGAAGGGAAATCGAAAGACCGAACACCAGCAACGAAAACATATGTAAGTTCTGGGTCAGCCTATCTTTCATGGAAGCGTGGATTTGCAGTTGTCCTAGTCTGAAATGGCTATCCAGATTCTAGCCGATGATTTGAGTTTATGCTGCCTCCGGTTGCGAAAGAACTTGCTGTGGCTATGATTTGTCCTGTTAGAGTTTAAAGCTGGTAGTCGCGGTGGCTGGTGACTAGAGCGTTTTGCACATTCGTCAGTATGTTCTGCAGTGTGCAAGTTTCGCAGTGCATCTTGTCAGGCTTTAGCGACATTGTCATCATGGCTCACGGTGCCCCTGGTGGTTGCTGTTGGTGCTGTGGAGCACGCTTTACCAGAACTCGAAGATGTGGGGTGGAGTATGATGGTTATTGTCGTCAATGTAGAATCTGGTGGAATGAGAGTGAGAATTGATGGACTGAGAGCTCGTGGGCATTGTCTACACTTATGCTTGGTGTTGCTGTGGATTGTGCAGGCGACGCGATTTAATTCCTTGACGAAGTGGCAGAGATCCACGCTTCTCGATCTGCATTTCTGGGCAAAATATTTTAATATTCTTATGGATTCACCGCCACTGTGGAGGACTTGCGAAAGTCTGTCGAGTATGCAGAACCGAACCTGTTTAGCAATCTACGAGGATGTACGTTCTATCAACTTTACTGGCAGAACCACTGATCTTCTTGTTATCAATGTGGTATGATTGCGTGGGCATAACCTTTTGCTTGTACATGGCCAGGCTCGAAAGATGTGCAGATGATTGCAGGAAATTCTCCATATTGCAAATCTAGTTCCTGAAAGAAATGCTATGGTTTTCATGGTTGCAATCTCGCAGGATTGGCAGATAACTTCTTTGGGTGCCTCGTTTGGCAGGTAATTGCATTACAGAAAATGGGGCTTTTTATGGGACAATCTGACGATGAGGAGGGCGAAGGATTCGGCGATACTGAAGATGTCGATGAAGATCTTAATTCAAATTCCTGCTGCTCCTTTTCAGGTCTTCTTGCGCACGAGACATTCTTCCAGAAGGCGGTGGCGGAGGACAGGAATCCTGCGTACGACACTCGCCGGACGTTCATGGACAACCCCATGGTGACATTCGATGCAACGTGTGCGCCATCTAGAATCACAATGTTGTTTCTACACAGTTGTCGGGAACTAGAGGTGGTCGATATGAGTGGTTTTCGGCAGCTGCGCTTCCTGTCTATCTTGGGATGTCGGAAACTTCGCGAGATGATTGGGTGGGAATGCCTTGAAGAACTCCGACGCCTAGAAGTATGGGACTGCCCTTTGTACCACGGGTACCCTCCTCTCCAGAAAATGCCGTCTTTGCAAGAATTCGTCTTTTGTAGAGAAGATCGTTTCTACAAAGAATCTCCAGAGCGTGTTGATCGAGGAGGTGAACTGGATGTGAGTGGATGTGTTCGCCTGCGCAGGCTGGAGATCTACTGGGATCGGGCCCTTTCCTGCATCCGTGGCTTGGAGGGATTGCACTCACTGACTACACTAGTGATTAAGGCATGCATTGCCCTTCGAAAGCTACCAGATATAGGTCACATGAAACACCTCACTCACTTGTCAATATATGGCATGTGCGTGGAAGAGATCAAGGGTGTAGAGAGGCTATCAAGTTTGAAGGAGTTCGAGTGTCGTTACTCAAAGCTGAAGACGCTTCCTGATCTGAGCCACTTGCCTTACTTGCAGGTTGTCAATCTAGAGGGATGTCCATTTGTCAAGGACCCATCCTCTCTCTATTATAATTATTATTTTTATAGAGTGTTCGACCGTGAGAGCTGGTATGTGGACGTTAGTGACACCGAGTGAGATATCTTTGGAAGTGAGATGCGTTGTGTAACTGTAACCATCAACAATGAGTTGTACATTTTGGATTTGTTCGTTATATGAATGCATGCAAAAGACTGAAGTTGTGCTCTCAAAATACCACAATGTTAGGTCAACTTTGTTTCTAATAATCCAAAGTTTCGAATATTTTGTATTTTGACCTGGTAATATTCTTTGTCAAACAATTCCATATTCAAACAAAAGTCTTTTATTCGAGCATCACTATTAAGTAAGATATCATGATTTCAATTTGTGTCAAAAATCATGATTGTTTTGTTGGTTTTGGAGAATTATATATACTTAGTAAGTTGGTTTTGTTATAGATATTATGAGTTAACCCCTAAGGTACCAAGACAATTTTACACCAAAAACACTTCAAAATTAATGGATTCTAGTGCAATGAATAAAGAAGGTAAAAAAAACTTTTATTTTTAGTTCTGACCGTAGGATCTCAATAAAGGCTTATTAAGTAATACATGTACGAAATTTCATAAACTTTGACCGCACGGATTGAAATATCATAGTGTTTGAAGTCAAGCAAATGGTTCATTTTCTTCCCTGCGTTTAGTGGATCAACAGACTTTGACTTCAGTTGGTGTCAAAAAATTTCACTACACAAGGTCTAAATCTATTACCATCTTGTTAAGCATGATGTTAGCTCCTTACACACCAATTTTTAGAGGTAGAGACAGGGTGTAGCATATTCAAAACAAGTGTGCAAGGAGTAGAGGTTCGAAATTTGTTAATTCACACTTTAATTTTTTTTGAACTTAACCCCTAAAGGACCAAACGTCCCCCCGGGGTCATTTTGGATTTTGGGCATGTACCTACAATTCGAAAAAAATTCCTTTTTTAATCAACTTTTTTTTCAAGATAGGATCTGATAAGAGCTTCGTGGAGATATTTTTTTTATTTTTTTTTGGATTTGTGGTTTGAAAGTTAGTACCACTTAAAGCCAAAAGTGGGACTTCGGGCACCTCCAAAAATTTTGACAAAAGTTTCTATTGACATTGAGATTTTTCACACATGTAAAGAATATTTCCTTATTTGGAAATTTTCAAAAAAAATCTTGTCTCTAGTGTAAAAAGGCATTTTATTCCAAGTCAAACATTTTCACTCATTCTCGGACAACGGGGGAAAAAAATTTCATCTTTTCTACATAAAACCTAGAGATCTTCATATTTTTCACTTTTTTTTTTCAACAACAATATATGGTGAAAACCTTCTAATTGACCGTTCGGATTATCATTTGACTACGTACGTAGTTCACAAAAGAATAAAACGTGAAATGGCAATTTTTGAACCTCCACTCGTTGCACACTTGTTTTGAATATGCTACACTCCTTTTTTACCTCTAAAAATTGGTGTGTTGGGAAATAACATCATGCTTAAGACAATGGTAAAAGATTTAGACCTTGTACAATGCAAAAATTTGATACAAAATGAAGTCAAAGTCAGTTGATCTACTCAACGCAGGGATGAAAATGAACCATTGTTTTGACTTTAAACACTAAAATCTATCAATCCGTGCGGTGGATCGCAACCAAAATTTGATGGCATGTTCATGTGGAAGTCTTTTTTAAGATCTTACGGTTGAAAATCCAAAATTCACTTTAAAATGTGATTTTCATGTCTCTTTTTGACTGTGGCAGTTTTGGACTGGTTTTAGAGCGAATTAGGTCGTGGTCCTTTAGGGGTTAATATGTTTTTGATTGATAATCCGAATGGTTAATAAGAAGGTTTACATTACATATTGTTGTGGAAAAAATAAAAAGTGAAAAATATGAAGATCTCTAGGTTTTATGTGGAAAAGAAGAAGTTTTTTTGGTACCTTGCCCGACAATGAGTGACAATGTGTGAAAATGTTTGACTTGGGTTGGTATGCTATTTTTCACTAAAGACAAGAACTTTTTTTTGACAACATGAAGGGAAATAATATTACTTGCGAGTATTGAAAATCTCACTTTCAATAGAGTGTCCTATCAAAAGTTTTTGGAGGTGCCCGAGGTGCCCGCCCTCCCCATTTCAAATTCAAAACCCTATAACTTTTTCATCAAATGTCCAACTTAGGAAAAAATTGTTTTCCCACTGAGCTCTTGGTAATGTCTTTCTAAAGTAAAAATTTCAAAGTGGAATGTTGGAAATTGACACCATAGGAACCTGACCGATTTTTCAAAAAGCCAAATTTGGACACTTGGTCCTTTTGGGGGTTAATATGAAAAGCAACATCAATGTAAAGTTGTATGTACCTCTAAACAAACGTTGAAGTGTATACATTTTTAGAGGGAGACATCAAAATTTGTTGTTTTGAGTTGGGCCCTTGTAGAGTACATCAAATCATTTCCTAACCAAAGATGAGTCAAAATAGATATTAGTTCATTTGTTAGAATTTGATTATATATCTAATTTGCTCCATTTGTAAAGCAAAACAAGATTATCTACCCACTAAACATTATGTTACCTACATCTATAATGAATACAGTTATAATTGTATTGTTGCATACTATCGACATACCTCAAACTTGGCTTCAGTTTTTTTTAAAAGCCACACATAATTAATTGGATTAGTATAAAACGAAATTGCCAGAATTTAAAAATGTCTAAGTAGGTAGAATTTGTAAAGGTTGAAGACATCAATGGGAAGGTGGGCTTGAAAAAGCCTAATACTTGGTAATACAAACTCAAGGCTCTTGAGTTGTGATCCAAGGCCGTGACTTCAAACCTTATGGATGCCAAAGGAATACCACATGTAGTAATATGATTTTTCTTTTGCATTAGTTGTTCTTAGAAAGTCAACTTTGTATAGGTACATATTCTAAATTTTGGAGAATGCACTTTGATTCCACCTATGTATCATACTAGAGAAGAACCGGTTTCAATGCAACAAATTCCTTCTTTCAACGTGCACTATTGACTGCAAAATCTCCAAACATCTGCAAAGATTTGTACAAGCACGATTGAAATATTACAATGGATAGAGCACAAAAAACGGATGGAGTTGTGATAGGACTTTGTCGCTTTGTGCTCATGGTTCCATATTAGGTTTGGAGTTTAGAGTTGGTATACAGTGGAGCGGGCGTAGTGATATGTAATGTTTGCAAATGGTGAATGCCTCTTCTACAAGCAATAAATTTAGTAATGGACATGGATCCACAATGGTCACGAGGACAATTTTGTTTGTTCAATTTCACACTCAAATTTACAAAAAAAATCACTAATATTTTTCCTAAATAAAGCTTTTGGACTTTAGCTTCATATTGTATCTTAGTAAAGCTTTAGAGCTTTGTATAGAAATTTGTGTATTGCAAAGAAATTTGTGTTAGGGTTTTGTAAAGGGAAAACCTATGAAAATAGGAAAACACACTTTAAAAACAATTTTTTTCCATAAATCCTTAGCTTACTATGACAATTATTATGGTCGATGAAAATCATCCATATCTTTAACCCCTACATGAAAAAAGTCCAAAGGTGGGCTTTTGCAGATCTCGAGCACGTTTCCTTGGTTGTAATTTATATTTGCAATTCTTAGAATTTTGTACAAGAATGCAAGAAGATAAGAGGTATTTGGGAGTATAGTCTTTATTCTCATCAAACTCATAGAAAAAGCGTTATGCCATCTTAAGGAAAACGTTGTCGAATATAGGCACGTCGGGCAACTCCAAAAACTTTTGCTACAACACTCTTGTAAATTTGAGATTTTCAATACTAGCCAGTTGTTTCATTTTATTTCATATCATCAAAAATCATTTCTTGTCTTTAGTGAAAAATCGCATTTTATCCCAAGTCAAAGATTTTCACATTATGCCACACATTGTTGGGCAAGGAACCAAGAAAACTTCTTCTTTTCCACATAAAACTTTGAGATCTTCATCTTTTTCACTTGTTTTTTCTATTACAAGACGTGGTGTAAACTTTCTTGTTGATTGCTCGGATTAATAGTCGAAAACATGTTTTGTTTCCAAAAAATTAAAAATTGAATTGGCGCTTTTTGAACCTCTATTCCTTGCACAATTTTTTCAAACGTGCTATACCCCTTCTCTACTTGTAAACATTAGTGTACAAGGAGTTAATACCATGATCAACATGATATCAATTTTAGACCTTGTGTAGTGCAAAACTTGACACCAAGTGAAGTCAAAGTCGGCTAATCGATTTAACGCAGTAATTAAAATGAACAATTTTTCCTACTTCAAACACTATAATCTTTGAATCCGTGCATTCAAAGTTGATGAAGTTTTTTGAGTATGTTATATATTAAGTGCTAAAAGAGATCCTATGGTCAAAACTAGATATACAATTTTTTTTCCCTTCCTTACTCATTGCACTAGAATTAACACTTTTGAAGTGGTTTTGGTGTGTAATTGTGAAGGAAATTTAGGAATTAAAATCAATAGAAAATAGTATCTCATGCCAATAGTCACCAAATAGAGAAAAGAGGGTGATGTGATGGAGTCTATAGTATTGTTTCTTGTACTACCAAGTTAACCTTTTTATTTAGTTTTTGGTTCCATTCATCTGCTATTGCATTTTTTACCTAGAACTAACTACAACACAATTTTATTATAGCAATAAATAAAACAACTAACATTTGATCCAAAGATTGTTCCCCCACCACATGATTTGTTTAGAAATATGTGAATCATCTTTAATCCTAAGTGTCTCTCATTACAAAAGTGCCTAAACTGTCCCTAAAATCTAGGAAGGGTAAAGAAGGCAGCGGTGATAGGCCAGTGATGGGCTTTTGGGGTCGTTCGACCTAAACCCGTGCCCAGTCTCATCCACCCATCACATCCAAAGTCAAGAGTCCGGATTTGTTTTAGTAGGAAACTCACCGACAGTTTTCTGTCTCCGAACCATTCAAGTTCAACTTTCGCACACACAAGTTTCATCGATGCCTGAAATTTACAGGGACAAAACCTCAAAGCGTGTCTTTATTAGGTTCTCATGAAATCAGGACTTTACTTGCTTATGAAATCTCATCAACTTTGACGTCATAGATTAAACATCGAAAATCTCTACTTTTTGAGTGGAAATGGTTTTTTTTTTTCAGTATCCTAGTGGAGAATCTGTGAAAATGTTTGACTGCAATTTAAAGGAATTTTGTACCGTGGCAATAATTTTTTTGGACTCTTTGAAAAGTCTCTTTGCTCATTTGTATAAAAGATCTCAAAGTTATAGTTTACATGCTTCCAACAACCAGCATCCACCTTACAACGGAGAACAAAATTCACTCGCAACCACTCGTAGCTGATGCTAAATGCAGGTGGTGAAGCCAACAAACAACGACCAAAGCGTTTACTTCAAGAACGCAAAAAGCCAATGAGATACAGACGAGGCTCTTGCGCTCAGAGTAGACACCGGCTACATGAGCTCAAAAAATTTGGAGCTTGATTGAACTTCAAAATTTTAGAGCTTCCTTCACAACGATCATGAGATTTGGCTACGAAGAAGGCGTCCAAACTAAAACGTCCTTCGTTTCTGACGCAGATTACAGTGAGTACGATTGGAGTGCAAATGA
The DNA here is from genome assembly GCA_963971425.1 of Bryoerythrophyllum caledonicum. Taxonomy (NCBI): domain Eukaryota; kingdom Viridiplantae; phylum Streptophyta; class Bryopsida; order Pottiales; family Pottiaceae; genus Bryoerythrophyllum; species Bryoerythrophyllum caledonicum. Next base: position 20,464,252 of record OZ020518.1, read on the forward strand.
GGCACATAAGCAGATCCATGTGGCTGCTCTCCCAGAAATCTTAGGAATTGTAGCTCGACCATCAGACGCTGTTGCCACCAGCCTGCGAATGATAGTATCACTCCGTCAATGGTAGTGGAAATCGGATCCGTGTATGTGCAAGAAGCCCGTCAGATGCAAAATGTGCTAATCCAAGCTGGAAACTAGTGCGGAATTTAAAAGTACACGAAACCAAGTGATGAAGCAATGAAATTCAACCTCCAGTTCTGACTGCATGAGACTGATCCCATGCCCATCCCCCTCGACTATGACCCCGATGTTGGTGTCGGTGTTGTCTTGGGTCCGCTGGGCGAGTACGTTGGCGTTAGTGGTATCGTTGGTGATGGTCTGAGCATCTGCAACGTATAAGGACGATTGTCAACAAAGAAATATCATCCAACCAAAACAGCAGAGTACATGTGAAGGTTGTCACATTTATGCACTGTTCGCTATTACTGCCAAATTCTACGATGATGAAGTATTAGAAATCACCAGTGTGAATCTAACAAGAGAACCAAAGAGCGATACCGAACAAGCACACACTCATTTGAGAAACCTTAATCCACCTCCAACGAAGATATGACCTTTCTACAGTCATGGCAGCGTCTTGAGTTCAACATGTTTTACAAACTGTGCTCTGAGAGATGAGTTCAAAGCATATACTAACCTGGAACTCCCAACCATTTTACAACAGTTGCAATGAGCTTCCACAGAAGCACCTTGAGGATATCGCCCACTGGAATACCGAAGGCTATGGCTATGATCTCCGCCAAAACCGCCATCAAGAAGGGGTTCATGGCCGCAAGTAGAGCTTCGAAGTTGAGCTGTACTGTACATTGAACAAAAGCACAAAGATACCTTAGTTAGACTACACTATCGCGCTCCTCTCTTGCTGTTGTCTCCCTCCTCTCTTACAGCTCTCTCCCTCCTCTCTCCCTCCTCTTTGCCAACTGATCCTTGCCTTGGTTTTCAAAGATATTCTAAATAATATTGAATAGTGGCCTCCTCACTGTCCACTCCCACGTAGATGCAACAAGGAACCGTCCGCCCTCACTCTTCTCTCCCTCCTCTCTAGGTGCTCTCTTCATCCTCAAATGGCGAGCACATGAGTGTGCAGTGGATTTTGCGCACCACACCTCTCTTCTTCCTCTCTCGCTCTTCTCTTTTCCTCACTAAAGTCATGCCCTTTCCCTCTTAAAGAAGATTCAAACTACACGTCCAACTACCATATTCGCTCCAGTTCATAGAAGAGATTATCACCCCAAAATGGCAGCACTTCAGCCCCAACAGAATTGCCCGACTAATCTCATAGAACGATATTGATCTACATACTGTAAGTTTGGCATACACCTTTCCCTCTTCCTTCCCTCCGCTCTTGTTGCTCCTCTTGCCGACTCGCCAGCCTCCTCTTCCTTTGCTCCTCTCTGAGCTCACTTCTCGCCGGCCCATTTCTCACTTTGTCCTTGCGAATCATGGGATGCTTCTGGAGTAGGTTCTAGATTGGGGCCTTTCCACCTGCTTCGTTGCCATGTAGAGAGAGGGGACAGTCACTCTAAGCCGAGCTCCTCCGTCGCTCTTCTCTCGCTCTTCCTCTTCTCCTCCTTCACTCCTCACTTGCTCCTCCGTTGAGTTGTTTCTTTGGAGCGATGGGCATGGGAGCTTGGTAGGGGATGATCAGTTCTCGGAATCTGGACTCTGAGTGGAATCTGGGGCTGCGCAAGAACTGCTTCGAAGTGTCGGCGGTTGCAAAGTTCGCTTGCCGCTCTTATTGGCCTTACTGCAAACCAGGTGAGTTGCTTGAAATTTGAGTTCCTGGTTGTGATGCTTCTTTTTTTTAATCACGGATTCCTGTGTATGCATGATATTTAGTTGACGAAACCTGTCACAAATGTCGGACAGGTGCGGCACATGGGACCCTGAATTATAAGCTCTCCGGACATAACTCTCGATTTCATAGTATCGAGATGCATTGCTAGCCATGGAGCCTTTTTTCTATGTGTGAATCCAAATGTAGTTGGTTCATCGTGGAGCATAAGAAATGGGGTCAAAGTGTTGAACCTTACGTGGTGATCATTGTGTAGAAATGGAGCAGCCACATCATCAACCAAAATCTAAGAAGCGGAAGCGAACAAGAGACTGGGAGGAGGCGGAGACTTCGGCTCTGCTGGAACGCGTGAATATGCCCAAGTTTCGACACCAGAAGCAGAAGCAGTACTACATGAAGTGGGACGCCATCGCTGCAGACATTCAAAGCGCAATGGGGTCAGATCCTGCCGTGATAATAGGAAAACGGTGCAATGTACGAATGAAGACGTTCACCCTTAAACGACGGATCCTATGATTGTGGCATCAACCTAAATTTTCATTCAACTGTATGCTATAGTATCTCATCAAATATAAGTGGAATTTTTTTTCATTTTTTTTAAGAGATGAGATCATATGTCTCAATTGTGTTACAAAAATCGGAGATTTTTTTGTGGAAATTTGAATTTATTGTGATTTTCTGAAGAAAAAGTGATGAAAATTCATATTGAATTCAAATGATGCTAAAAAAATTAAAAATTTCTCCGAAGGTGAACATTATAGTGCCAAAACTTGTGGTGTCAATGAAAGTTTCATGTTCGGCTAAAATTAGAACCACGGTTATAGGACCAAGTTCAAATTGCAATAACTTATTCAATTTTACGTATTTATTTAATTGTCAAAATGTTATTGAAACTAGACATCATTAGCTTCATTTCAATAGTTGGACTCAAATTCAAAAAATATCATTTTGGTGGCTTGAATATAGATCTAGAGCTAAAGCTAGAAGTTTCTCAATTTCACTGCATTGAGATCCGTGTCACAAGCATTTTCTTAATTAGATCAAACATGATTACCTCAATGAGGCCAGTTCACCATCATCTAATGCTTGTACATACAAGAAACTCTCCTAAAAAATAAATGGATGAAATTTTTTGTTTATGTTGATTATCATCCAACAATGTCATCCAAGAAGCCAATTTTTGGCTGCTTCGACGTTTAAGGGTTAAAGGGGTGATATGAGAAGGTTTTGAAGGAGAAGGGGAAGAAGGAAGTTGGTGTCATAGAGGAGGAGTGGCGGAAATCAAAAGGGATCGCTGTGGATTGGTGGTAGGGCGTCATCGAAGAGTACTGTGGGCCTTGCAAAGGAAAATTAAAGGACACAACACCAGCAACAGAAATAATCGTAAGTTATAAAAAAAATCGATGGACCGAACACCAGCAACAGAAACAAATGTAAGTTTCAAAGGGAAATGGAAGGACCAAACACCATCAACAATAACATATGTAAGTTCTGGCTCAGCCTATCTTTAATGGAAGGCATGGAAGCGTGGATTTGCAGTTGTCCTAGTCTCAAATGGCTATCCAGATTCTAGCCGATGATTTGAGTTTATGCTGCCTCCGGTGTTGTGTAGAGAGTCTTTGCTTCAGGAAAACCCAGGGTTCTTGGCTGCACTTAGTTTAGAGAGGGAAAGGGAGAATATAGAACATATGATTTTGTGTCCAAGTCCATATAAACTTATAAGTCCTCATTCACCATATCAGAAAGGCCTCGAATCCTCAACTTGTTTAATAAAACTCGTTGTACATATAATAAGACATGATGCAGATGTCTTGTAGAACTTGTCTCTCAAAAACTTAACTCAAAACATTGATTATCCTTAACCTAAATCAAGCCTTAATCAAACTCTGATTAAATTAACTAATTTCACTAAATAATCATTAATTAATAGTTAAGATAATTATATTTAATTAAAATGATTAACCTTGATTAATCCACTCAATTTTAGTTAAGCTAATTGATTACAATTAGACTAGTTAATCTTACTTAACACAATTAACCTTGATTAAGATAATTAATTCCCTAATGAACCTCAATCCCACATACCCTTACCCTTACATACCCTAACCACTTCATACCCTTCTCATATATACCCTTACTCCTTTTGAAATCATTTATCAAATCTCTCATTAAGTATAAACCGAATTCAAACTCTCTTTTAAACTCTTGATTAACCTTCTAGTTCAAAATATCACTACGGTTTCATACAAACTCGGAATGAGACGTGCTATGGCTACTTGAAAAGCCACTAAAACACACCATGCGGACACCAAATTTTGACCTCCAAAAACTCATTTGGCCAGCCGCTATGTGCAATCAAAGTTACGTCTAACAAAACTCATGTCAGTTGACCCCTCTTCCTTCGAACTAGTGTTATGGCTTCTCAAAAGCTCGAAATAGAGCATAAGATAGCTCTTTGAAAATCTATTTACAGTGTTCAAACACTCACCAAATATTTCATTTAGATATACTTTGTACAACTTGCTACAAGGCTTCAAACTTACTGCTCATGAAAACATGGGGCAGCAGACCCCCTTGTGTTCGACAAGGCGCCGTTTACTCATACTTTTAGCTCTAAGACCGAGTGATAGCTTCATAGAGAGCTAACAACAAGAGCTACAACATATTCAAAAATCAAAACAATCTAACACAAAAATAACCAGAGAGAGCCCCCGCAGTCCAGCCCCTTCTTTGGTAAGGAAGAACCCAACCCCCAAAACGGAGAAAGGAGCCAATCACAACTAACCTCAGCCCATTCCAATGCCACATGGGCATCTTAAACGCCATTAGTTGCCCAAATTCTCCCCCTTATCAACTCTTATCATCCTTCTATCCCTTCTATCCTTTGTATTTTTAAACACTAACTACCTGGTCATCAATCTAAAGACCGGGTTTCATCAACAACAACTAACCACAAATAAATAAAGAGAAAAAACAATAGATTGTCTCAACTTCAGCCTCTAGATGGATTAAACATGTAAAAAATCAACAATCTCACGTAGAATAGCAGCAATGTAACTTACTCGCCTTTCACTACCTAAGTGTCTGAGCGGGCCTTGAAATCAAAGACGGTGACCAAAGTCATTGGACAAGCGGGTCACCATCTGATCTTCATTAGTGTTTTGAAAACACCCTCAAACTCCACTTGATGGCCTTCGATAAGCACAGCTTCAGCCTCCAAGACGATTACTAAAGTTCTTGCCTCCGGTTGTAAACTTCTTAAACTTGTCAAAGGAACTTGTTGAGGATCAAAAGCGGTACGTGGTTGAACACGACGCTCAGAAGGCCCTGCTTCCTCTCGCTCACGTCGCCTTGATGTTGATGGTTGGGAAAGTTGAATTGGATCATTCGGTGACTGAGCTAAAGAGAACTCCCAATCATCAGGGTCTTGTGAAGCCATACTATCAACCTATAGAAACTAAGAAGATACAATCCAAACTAATAATGACCTGAAATAATGCATAAGGCACGGCAACCATCTACCCTTTATATGTTTTTCAATAACTTTATCAAGAAGTTTGTCTTCCCTAACATTAACTCAATGACATTTCTTTAATAGTAAACGGTTAAGCAAATTTAAATAGCCATAGATGCCTTTCCATCTAAAACAAGGTCCACAGTAAAGCCAGATTAAGAAATAAACGACTTATCTGTAGCAGTATAAAACTATTGTGGGCTCGATGATAATCGCCAAGTTGCAGACTTTGTTGGCTGTTAGAGCCCGTTTGTTATCCGCCGACTGATTCCGAGTTCGAGTCTCATTGAACTCGTTGAACTGTTCGGGCGGCTGCGGCTTGGCACTTGCTAGTGAGAGTAGGAAAATAAGCAGCCAAGTGGCCACCTATCTACCCCTAAGCTAGAGTAACAAATGTAGTACATCCAAGCTAGGCTAACAAGCTCCAATTGTTTCCACATTGAATTAAACTGTAGGTCACTCTACGACCACACTTTTTGCATCTATATTATTTTTTTACATACTGTAGTTATTTATATCACGACACCGGTTGCGAAAGAACTTGTTGTGGTTATGATTTGTCATGATAGAGTTTAAAGCTGGTAGTCGCGGTGGCTAGCAGTAAAAATAAAAACCAAAAAATATAAATTCCCTAATTTCCATGAGCAAAAGAAGAAGCTTTCAAGGTATTCTACCCAACTATGTGTGCAATTGCTGTACTTGCAATAGAATGAAATTTGCAATAAAGACAACAGACTTTCTTTGACAATCTTTAAAAACAAAATATTACTTATTTGTATGAAAATTCTCAATGTTTTATATAAGGTCGTAGCAAATTTTTAAACTTACCCAAGGTCCCCAAAAATTTAGAATAGAATATCTTTCATTCTAGAAGTTCAATATGGAAAAATAAATTGTAATCCTGAGAAGGTGCTACTACACTATATCTTCATTATACAATTCACAAATTTGTAATGAAAATTGACATCAAAGGATTTTACCTAGATTGGCAAGAGTCCCAAAGGAACAAATTTTCAAAATTTAATATGAAAACGATGTCAAGCTTGGGATGAGTTTCTTTGCGCACCTCCTTTGAGAACTCAAAGCTCTACAGCTAGACAACAAGGGTATCATGTTGAAGACACTCCTTGTGAAAATATTGCTCCTCTTTATTAACAATAACAAAGTCATAGTTGATGACTACTGTTGGTGAACCTCTAGTTTGGCATTTATTAATTACAAAAATGCTTACCAAATTAAGTGGGAAAATATCTAATGAAATTGCCAAAATTAGAGAAACTATATATTTACAGATTTTGTCACAGTGGAAGACATCAATGGGTAGTGGGGCTTTGAAAAGCCTCCCTTCAAGGTTGTGCATGCATGGAGGCTTTGATTTAGGACCCCAAGGTCTTTGGTTCAAACCCCACGGTCGTAAAATGTGCTAAATACAGTAACATGTGATTCCTTGCCCAAAATTAATTTATTTTTATTTTGGACTAATTTTTTTCATTTTTTATTTTCATTTAGGGGTTAACCCTTTAACGCCGAGCAACCCAATTTGGGTCGATTTGGGTCGTTTTGGCATGATAATCTCATTAGCAACTGCTACAAGCCACCTCCATGAAAGACTTAAACTATGAGAAAGAGGTGGAGGAAGATGGGCATCTATTGAGACAATCGCCACAAACATCGGTGCAAGCATTGGCGAGTGATAGTGATTTCCATGAATGGGGGTTGTAATGAAATGTACCCTATGCATATATGTTGTTCAACATGATCTAGAATCTTGTAGATTCTCGCAGGCTCATAAAAGCTCATCAACCTTAAAGGGTAAAAGGTGGACATTTTGAAAGGGACCAAATGTAAACATCTTCAAAGGGGTTCCACTCAAAGCATCTGTGACTCAGCTAGAGCAGCAAATTGCCTGTTAAGAGAAAGAACATGACATGAAGACTTCAGCAATCCACATTAGTTGGTGAAACAGTTCACACAGATTCACCTCCTCGCTTCCTCTTCTTTCACATAGTCACAATCATTGCCTCCACCCTCACTCCTCCCTGCCAACTCTCTTCATCCTCTTCTGCAGCCGTTGTCAAAAAATGCGACTTCAATTTTACTGCATCCAACGTCTGTAAATTGAGCCGTAAATACCTCATAATTCACTGCCCTACGGTTATCTTCCCTCCCTCCTCTCTTCCTTGCCTCCTCTCCAGCTCCTCACCCAACTCAATGCAAGAGCCCACACGAAAGTGTATCATGTCAGTGCAGCATGACGCCTCTCTCGCTTTGCTCTCGCTCCTCTCTCCCTCCTCCTTTACCGGTTGATGCGACTCGGAATTTAAAGAGATTTTAAACAACATTAATTACTAGCCTTCATGCACACCCACGTGGATGCAACCAGGAATGGTCCTCCCTTCCTCTCCTCTCCCTCCTCTCTGCCTGCTCCCTTCATCCTCAGATGCCGTGCACAGTCGGCCCCACTGTACTTTAGTAGCTTAATCTCTGGAGTCTCCAGAGGACTTTGCGCACCACTTCCGCTCTTATTCCTCGCTCGCTCGTTTTCTTCTTCCTCTCTTCGTCCTCTCTTCCCCTCAATAAAGTCATGACCTTTTCCTCTACTTCCCCTCCGCTCTTGTTGCTCCTCTCACCGACTCGCCAGCCTCCTCTTCCTTTGCTCCTCTCTCCGCTCACTTCTCCCCGCCCCACGTTTTTCTTTGTCCTTCCGGATTATGGGGCGTTTCTAGACTAGCCTGTTTTCGATAGGGGCCTTCTCACCTGCTTGGTTGCCATGTGGAGAGAGGGGAAGGAAACTCTTTGCGAGCTCCTCCCTCGCCCTTCTCTCGCTCTGCCTCTTCTCCTCCTTCACTCCTCACTTGCTCCTCACTGGAGTTGATTTTGCTGTTGTCGCCCTTCTGTTTTACTTTGCTCTCGGAGGCGTAACTCTTTCTGCACTCTAGACCTGTTGTGCGCCTGTTCTGAGCTCGTGTTGATCCTTGGAAGTGATGGGCACTGGAGCTTGGTAGGGGTTGATCAATTCTTGGAATCTGGACTCTGATTGGAGCGGCTGTGGAAGAACTGCTTCGAAGTGTCGGCCGTTGCGAAGTTCGCTTGCCGCTCTCATTGGCCTTATTGCAAACCAGGTGAGTTGCTTGAAATTTGCGTTCCTGGTTGTGATGCTTCTTATTTTAATTCACGGATCCTGTGCGTGCATGATGATTGTTTGACGATATCTGCTACAAGTGCTGGACAATAGCGGCACATGGGACCCATAATTTAAGCTCTCCGGACATAACTCTCGATTTCATAGTATCGAGATGCATTGGTAGCCATGGAGCCTTGTTTCTGTGTGTGAAGCCAAATGTAGTTGATTCATAGTGCAGCATAAGATATGGAAGTCAAAGTGTCGAACCTTACGTGGTGGTCGTTGTGTAGAAATGGAGCACCCACATCATCAACCAACGTTCGATATTGCTGCGGAGCTCAACCCATTTCACCAGGACCAACCTTCAGGGTCAGCCCAGCAGGCGCAGTATAATCTCGCTTGCGCCCCCGAGCTCTCGCCTGCGGTTCCACCGAACTTTTAGAAACGGAAGCGAACAAGAGACTGGGAGGAGGCGGAGACTTGGGCTTTGCTGGAACGAGTGAATATGCCCAAGTTTCGGTACCTGAAGCGGAAGCAGTACTACATGAAGTGGGACGCCATCGCTGCAGACATTCAAAGCGCAGTGGTAACAGATCCTGCCGTGATAACAGGAAAACGGTGCAATGAACGAATGAAGACGTTAAGGGGGTGTTATGAGAAGGTTACGAAGGAGAAGGAGAAGAATTAAGCCGGTGTCACAGAGGAGGAGTGGCGGAAATCAAAAGGGATCGCTGTGGATTGGTGGTACGACGTCATCGGAGAGTTTTGTGGGCCTCGCAAAGGAAAGTTGAAGAACACAACACCAGCAACGGAAATAGACGTAAGTTATATACAAAAATCGAAGGACCGAACACCAGCAACGGATCAGCCTATCTTTCATGGAAGCGTGGATTTGCACTTGTCCTAGTCTGAAATGGCTATCCGGATTCTAGCCGATGATTTGAGTTTACGCTACCTCCGTTGCGAAAGAACTTGCTGTGGTTATGATATGTCTTGATAGCGTTTAAAGCTGGTAGTTGTGGTGGCTAGTAGTTAAAATAAAAACCAAAAAATATAAATTCTCTAATTTCCATGCGGAAAAGAAGAAGCTTTCAAGGTATCCTACCCAACAATGTGTGCAATTGCTTTACTTGCAATAAAATGAAATTTGCAGTAAAGACAACAGACTTTCCTTGACAATCTTTAAAAAATATATATTACTTAGTTGTATAAAAATTCTCAATGCTTTATATAAGGTCGTAGCAAATTTTTGAACTTACCCAAGGTCCCCAAAAATTTAGAATAGAATATCTTTTATTCTAGAAGTTCAATATGGAAAAAAAATTGTAATCTAGAGAAAGCGCTACTACACTATATCTTCATTATACAATTCACAAATTTGTAATGCAAATTGACAACATAGGAATCTACCTAGATTGGCAAGAGTCCCAAAGGGACAAATTTTCAATATTTTATATGAAAATGATGTCAAGCTTGGGATGAGTTTCCTTGGTCAGCTTTTCTGTAGTAGTGGAAGACATCAAAGGGTAGTGGGGCTTTGAAAAGCCTCCCTTCAAGGTTGTGCATGCATGGAGGCTTTGATTTAGGACCTCAAGGTCTTGGGTTCAGACCCCACAGTTGTAAAATGTCCTAAATACAGTAATATGTGATTTCTTGTAGAAAATGAATTTATTTTTATTTTGGATGCCGAATGGCCTTTACTCACTCTAATTAATCATTTGGCATGGAGGTGCCAAACTAGAGGTTCACCTATGGTATTCAAGCTTCTCACCAAGTGAGCATCAGAGTGAGTGGATCATTCCTTACCACATGGAATTTGAAACATTGGCATCTTGCCCTTTGCCCCTCAATTTCCTTGACAATCTCACACGAAAAGCACTTCAAAACTGTTGATTCTACTACAATGAGTAAGGAAGGAAACAAAAAGCTATATTTCTAACATTAACCTTAGGGTCTTAATTAAAAACTATCACGTAGCATACTTACAAAATTTCATCAACTTTGATCGTAAGGGTTGATAGTGTTTGAAGTTGGGAAAACAGTCCATTTTCATCCCTACGTAGAGTAAAACAGCTTAATTTGACTTCACTTGGTGTAATATTCTTGCATTGCCCGTGGTCTAAATCCATTACCATCATGTTAAGCATGATTAGGTTCTTTGAACACCAATTTAAGAAGTAGACAAGGCGTGGAGGTTCAAAACTTGCCAATTCACATTTTGTATTTTCGTGAAATTGATATGTATTAGAATGATAATCCAAATGGTTAATTTGAATTTAGAAGGTACCCACCATGTTGTTTTGGAAAAAATTATAAGTAAAAATTGTGAAGATCTCTAAGTTTTATGTGGAAACGAAAAAGTATTTTTTAGAATACCTTGCTAGACAATGTATGACATTGTGTGAAAATGTTTGACTTGGTTTATTATGCTATTTTTCACTAAAGACAAGATTATTCTTGACAATATGAAAGGAAATTATATCACTAAATTCTAGTATTAAAAATCTCACATTGAAAAAAGTGTCACAGTAAAAGTTTTTGGAGTTGCCCTACTTGCCTGCACAAGAGAAGTTTCACTTCAAAATGGCATAACTTATTTTCCATAGCTGTAATACGAGTATAATTTAGATTCCCATGTACCTCTTGTCTTCTTCCATCTTTGTACAAAATTTCAATCATTTTAGATATAAATTGCAACCATGGGAATGCGTCCAAGAACCCACCTTGGTACATCTTTCATTTAGGGGTTAACTCTTTAAAAGCGAGCAACCCGATTTGGGTTGTTTTGGCACAATAATCTCAATAGCAAGTGCTACAGGCCACCTCCATGAAAGACTTAAACTATGAGAAAGAGGTGGAGGAAGATGGGCATCTATTGAGACAATCGCCACAAACATCGGTGCAAGCATCGGTGAGTGATAGTGATTTCCATGAATGGGGGTTGAAATGAAATGTGCGTAGATGTTGATTTGCATGATCTAGAATGGTTGTAGATTCTCGCACGCTAAAAAAGTTCATCAACCTTAGAGGATTAACGGTGGACATTTTGAAAGGGATCAAATGTAAACATCTTCAAAGGGGTTCCACTCAAAGCATCTGTGACTCAGCCAGAGCAGCAAATTGCGTGTTAACCCCTAAAGGACCAAGTGTCAAAAATGGGCTTTTTGAAAGTTCGGTGAGGTTCTTATGGTGTCAATTTCCAACATTTCACTTTGAAATTTTTGTTGTAGAAAGGCATAACTAAGACATCAGTGGGAGAACATTTTTTTCCTAAATCCGACATTTATTGAAAAAGTTAGAGGGTTTTGAATCTCAAATGGGGAGAGTAGGCACTTCGGGCACCTCCAAACACGTTTACTAGGACACTCTATTGCATGTGAGATTTTCAATACTAGCAAGTAATAATATTTCCCTTCAGAAAGTTGAATTCTTTTTTTTGTCTTTAGTGAAATATAGCATGTTAACCCAAGTCAAACATTTTCACACAATGTCACATATTGTTGAGCAGGGTTCCAGAAAACTTCTTCTTTTCTACATAAAACTTAGAGACCTTCATTTTTTTCACTTTTTATTTCTCCCACAACAAGATGTAGTGTAAATCTTCTTATAGGCCATTCCAATTATCAATCTAAAACATATTAATTCCACAAAATATTAAAACGTGAATTGGCAAACTTTGAACCTCCACTCCTTGCACAGTTGTTTTCAATATGCTACACCCCTCCTCAATCTCTAAAAAATGGTGTATAAGGAACTAACATCATGTTAACACGATGGTAATGGATTTAAACTTTGTGTAGTGCATAAATTTGACACCAAGTGAAGTCATAGTCTATTGATCCACAGAACGCAAGGCAGTAAATAACCCATTTGCTTGCCTTCAAACACTCTAATCTTTTGATCCGTGAGGTTGAATTTAACAAAATATTGTGAGAATGTAACTTAATAAGTCGTATTTGAGATCCTACGGTCGAAAACAGAAAAAAAATAAATAAATCTTGTATTCTTTTTCATTCATTGCACTAGAATCCAACAACTTTGAAGTGTTTTTACCTTACGGGTTAAGAGGAAGAACATGACATGAAGACTTCAGCAATCCACATTAGTTGGTGAAACAGTTCACACAGATTCACCTCCTCGCTTCCTCTTCTTTCACAAAGTCACAATCATTGCCTCCACCCTCACTCCTCCCTGCCAACTCTCTTCATCCTCTTCTGCAGCCGTTGTCAAAAAATGCGACTTCAATTTTACTGCATCCAACGTCTGTAAATTGAGCCGTAAATACCTCATAATTCACTGCCCTACGGTTATCTTCCTTCCCTCCTCTCTTCCTTGCCTCCTCTCCAGCTCCTCACCCAACTCAATGCACGAGCCCACACGAAAGTGTGTCATGTCAGTGCAGCATGACGCCTCTCTCGCTTTGCTCTCGCTCCTCTCTCCCTCCCCCTTTCCGGTTGATGCAACTCGGGATTCTAAATAACATTAAATATTAGCCTTAAGACTGTGCACGCCCACGTGGATGCAACCAGAAATGGTCCTCCCTTCCTCTCCTCTCCCTCCTCTCTGCCTGCTTTTTTCATCCTCAAATGCCGTGCACAGCACCAAGTTTGGGCCCCACTGTACTTCAGTAGCTGAATCTCTGGAGACTCCAGAGGACTTTGCGCACCACTTCCGCTCGTATTCCTCGCTCGCTCGTTTTCTTCTTCCTCTCTTCGTCCTCTCTTCCCCTCAATAAAGTAATTACCTTTTCCTCTTCGTTCCCTCCGCTCTTGTTGCTCCTCTCACCGACTCGCCAGCCTCCTCTTCCTTTGCTCCTCTCTCCGCTCACTTCTCCCACGTTCTGCTTTGTCCTTGCGAATCATGGGGCGTGTCTAGACTAGCCTGTTCTCGATAGGGGCCTTCTCACCTGCTTGGTTGCCATCTGGAGAGAGGGGAAGGAAACTCTTTGCGAGCTCCTCCCTCGCTCTTCTCTCGCTCTGCCTCTTCTCCTCCTTCACTCCTCACTTGCTCCTCACTTGCTCCTCACTGGAGTTGATATTGCTGTTGTCGCCCTTTTGTTTTACTTTGCTCTCGGAGGCGTAACTTTTTCTGCACTCTAGTCGTGCTTTGCACCTGTTCTGAGCTCGTGTTGTTCCTTGGAAGTGATGGGCACTGGAGCTTGGTAGGCGATGATAAATTCTTGGAATCTGGACTCTGATTGGAGCGGCTGTGGAAGAAGTGCTTCGAAGTGCCGGCCGTTGCGAAGTTCGCTTGCCGCTCTCATTGGCCTTATTGCAAACCAGGTGAGTTGCTTGAAATTTACGTTCCTGGTTGTGATGCTTCTTTTTCATTCACGGATCCCTGTGCGTGCATGACCATTGTTTGACGAAATCTGTCACATGTGTCGAACAAGTGCGGCACATGGGACCTAGAATTTAAGCTCTCCGAACATGTAGTCTCGATTTCATAGTATCGAGATGCAGTGGTAGGCATTGAGCCTTTTCTTCTGTGTGTGAATCCAAATGTAGTTGGTTCATCGTGCAGCTTAAGATATAGAAGTCAAAGTGACGAACCTTAGGTGGTGATCGTTGTGTAGAAATGGAGCCCCCACATCATCAACCCACGTTCAATATTGCGCTCATGCTACTTCACCAGGTGCAAGCCCAGCAGGCGCAGTATAATCTGGCCTTTGACAATGGGACCGCGCAGCTCAATTCATCCGGGGGACATTCAAGACGGGTGACCACTCCGAACTTGCAGAGTTGCCCCCCCAAGCTCCCACCTGCGGTTCCACCAAAATCTAAGAAACGGAAGCGAACAAGAGACTGGGAGGAGGCGGAGACTTCGGCTTTGCTGGAACGCGTGAATATGCCCGAGTTTCGACACCAGAAGCGGAAGCAGTACTACATGAAGTGGGACGCCATCGCTGCAGACATTCAAAGCGCAGTGGGGTCAGATCCTGCCGTGATAACAGGAAAACGGTGCAACGAACGAATGAAGACGTTAAGGGGGTGTTATGAGAAGGTTACGAAGGAGAAGGAGAAGAAGGAAGCCGGTGTCACAGCGGAGGAGTGGCGAAGATCGAAAGGGATCGCTGTGGATTGGTGGTACGACGTCATCGGAGAGTTTTGTGGGCCTCGCAAAGGAAAGTTAAAGGACACAACAGCAGCAACGGAAATTAATGTAAGTTATAATGAAGAATCGGTGGACCGAACACCAGCAACGGAAACATATGTAAGTTCTGGCTCAGCCTGTCTTTCATGGAAGCGTGGATTTCCAGTTGTCCTAGTCTGAAATGGCTATCCAGATTCTAGCCGATGATTAGAGTTTATGCTGCCTCCGGTTGCGAATGAACTTGCTGTGGTTATGATTTGTCCTGATAGAGTTTAAAGCTGGTAGTCCCGGTGGCTGGTGGCTAGAGCGTTTTGCACATTCGTCACTATGTTCTGCAGTGTGCAAGTTTCGCACTGCATCTTGTCAGGCTTTAGCGACATTGTCATCTTGGCTGATGCTGCCCCTGGTGGTTGCTGTTGGTGCTGTGGAGCACGCTTTACCAGAAGTCGGTGATATGGGGTGGAGTATAATGGTTATTGTCGTCAATTGAGAATGTGGTGGAATGAGAGTGAGAATTGATGGACTGAGAGCTCGTGGGCATTGTCTACTCTTATGCTTGGTGTTGCTGTGGATTGTGCAGGCGACGCGATTTAATTCCTTGACGAAGTGGCAGAGATCCACACTTCTCGATCTGCATTTCTTTGCAAAATATTCTGATTTTACTTGGGAGTCACTGCCACTGTGGAGGACTTGCGAACGTCTGTCGTGTATGCAGAATCGCACCTGTTTAGCAATCTACGAGGATGTACGTTCTATCAATTTTACTGGGACACCACTGATCTTCTTGTTATCAATGTGGTATGTTTGCGTGCCCGTTGGCATAACCTTTAGCTTGTACATGTCCAGGCTCAAAAGATGTGCAGATGATTGCAGGAAATTCACCATATTGCAAATCTAGTTCCTCGAAAAAATGCTATGGTTTTCATGGTTGCAATCTCGCAGGATTGGCAAATAACTTCTTTGGGTGCCTCGTTTGGCAGGTAATTGCATTACGGAAAATGGGACTTTTTATGGGGAAATCTGACGATGGAGAGGGCGAAGAATCCAGCGATGATGAAGATCTTGAATCAAATTCATGCTGCTCCTTTCCAGGTCTTCTCGCGCACGAGACATTCTTTCAGAAGGCGGTGGCGGAGGACAGGAATCCTGCGTACGACACTCGCCGGACGTTCATGGACAACCCTATGGTGACATTCGATGCAACGTGTGCGCCATCTAGAATCACAATGTTGTATCTACACTGTTGTCGGGAACTAGAGGTGGTCGATATGAGTGGTTTTCGGCAGCTGCGCTTCCTGTCCATCTTGGGAAGTCGGAAACTTCGAGAGATGATTGGGTGGGAATGCCTTGAAGAACTCCGATACCTAGAAGTATGGGACTGCCCTTTGTACCACGGGTACCCCCCTCTCCAGAAAATGCCGTCTTTGCAAGAATTCGTTTTTCATGGAGCGCTTTCCAGGAGTGCTGATCCAGGAGGTGAACTGGATGTGAGTGGATGTGTTCGCCTGCGCAGGCTGGAGATTACTTATGATTGGGCCCTTTCCTCCATCCGTGGCTTGGAGGGATTGCACTCACTGACTGCACTAATGATTTGGAAATGCAAGGCCCTTCGAAAGCTACCAGATATAGGTCACATGAAAGACCTCACTTACTTGGCAATCCATGACACATGCGTGGAAGAGATCAAGGGCGTAGAGAGGCTATCAAGTTTGAAGGACTTGAACTGTTGTCACTCAAAGCTGAAGACGCTTCCTGATCTGAGCCACTTGCCTTACTTGCAGGCTGTCATACTAGTGGGATGTCCATTGGTCAAGGACCCATCCTCTCTCTATTACAATCATGAATCTTGTAGAGAGTTCGACCGTGAGAGCAGCTCTGTGGACGTTGAGTAAGATATCTTTGGAAGTGAGATTAAGCCTGAATGCTGGATGTTGGATTGTATTGAAAGTGAATAGATTTGTGTTGTGTTACTGTAATCAACAGCAATGAGTTGTACAATTTGTAAGAATGGTTCTTTATGTGAATGCATTCAAAAGACTTTGTAGTTGTGCTCTCAAAAGACCACAATGTTAGGTCAACTTTGATTCTATTAATCCAAAGTTTGGAATAATTTGAATTTTGACATGGGAACCAAATTTCAATGTTGGGTTGTATTCTTTCCATAAATTTTGACATGGGAATATTCTTTGTCAAACAATTCCATATACAAATAAAAGTCTTTTATTCCAGCATCACTATTAAGTAAGATATCATGATTTCAATTTGTGTCAAAAATCATGTTTGTTTTGTTGGTTTTGGAGAATTAAATATACTTAGTAGATTGGTTTTGTTATAGAATATAATGATTTAATATGAAAAGCAACATCAATCTAAAGTTGTATGTACCTCCAAACAAACGTTGAAGTGTATACATTTTAAGAGGGAGACATCAAAATTTGTTGTTTTGAAGTGGGACGCCATCGCTGCAGACATTCAAAGCGCAGTGGGGTCAGATCCTGACGTGATGACAGAAAAACGGTGCAAAGAACGAATGAAGACGTTACGGGGGTATTATGCGGAGGTTACGAAGGAGAAGGAGAAGAAGGAAGCCGGTGTCACAGAAGAGGAGTGGCGGAAATCAAAAGGGATTGCTGTGGATTGGTGGTACTATGCCATCGGAGAGTTTTGTGGGCCTCGCAGCAAAGGAAAGTTAAAGGACACAACACCAGCAACGCAAATAAATGTAAGTTATAAAGAAAAATCGATGGACCAAACACCAGCAACAGAAACAGATGAAAGATTTGAAGAGAAATCCAAGGACCGAACACCAGCAACGGAAACATATGTAAGTTCTGGCTCAGCCTATCTTTCATGGAAGTGTGGATTTGCAGTTGTCCTAGTCTGAAATGGCTATCCAGATTCTAGCCGATGCTTGGAGTTTATGCTGCCTCCGGTTGCGAAAGAACTTGCTGTGGTTATGATTTGTCTTGATAGAGTTTAAAGCTGGTAGTCGCGATGGCTGGTGACAAGAGCGTTTTGCTCATTCGTCACTATGTTCTGTAGTGTGCAAGTTTCGCACAACATCTTGTGAGGCTTTAGCGACATTGTCATCATGGCTCATGGTGCCCCTGGTGGTTGCTGTTGGTGCTGTGGAGCACGGTTTACCAGAACTCGAAGACATGTGGGGTGTAGTATGATGGTTATTGTCGTCAATTGAGAATCTGGTGGAATGAGAGTGAGAATTGATGGACTGAGAGCTCGTGGCCATTGTCTACTCTTATGCTTGGTGTTGCTGTGGACTGTACAGGCGACGCGATTTAATTCCTTGACGAAGTGGCAGAGATCCACGCTTCTCGATCTGCACTTCTTTGCACAATATTTTGTTTTTCGTTGGGAATACTGGGAGTCACTGCCACTGTGGAGGACTTGCGAACGTCTGTCGAGTATACAGAACCGAACTTGTTTAGCAATCTACGAGGATGTACGTTCTATCAACTTTACTGGCAGAACCACTGATCTTCTTGTTATCAATGTGGTATGATTGCGTGGGCATAACCGTTCGCTTGTACATGGCCAGGCTCGAAAGATGTGCAGATGATTGCAGGAAATTCACCATATGGCAGATCTAGTTCCTCAAAGAAATGCTATGGTTTTCGTGGTTGCAATCTCGCAGGATTGGCAGATAACTTCTTTGGATGCCTGTTTGGCAGGTGATTGCATTACAGAAAATGGGACTTTTTATGGGGAAATCTGACGATGAAGAGGGCGAGGAATCCGGCGATGATGAAGAAGTCGATGAAGATCTTAATTCGAATTCGTGCTGCTATTTTTCAGGTCTCATCGCGCATGAGACATTCTTCAAGAAGGCGTTGGCGGAGGACAGGAATCCTGCGTACGACACTCGCCGGACGTTCAAGGACAACGTCCTGGTGACATTCGATGCAACGTGTGCGCCATCTAGAATCACAATGTTGTTTCTACACGAGTGTGAGGGACTAGAGGTGGTCGATATGAGTGGTTTCCGGCAGCTGCGCTTCCTGTCCATCTTGGGAAGTCCGAAACTGCGCGAGATGATTGGGTGGGAATGCCTTGAAGAACTCCGATGCCTAGAAGTATGGATCTGCCCTTTGTACTACGGGGACCCTCTTCTCCAGAAAATGCCGTCTTTGCAAGAATTCGTGCTGTTTGGAGGAGAGCTTTTCCCCGAAGAATCTCCAGAGCGCGTTAATCCAGGAGGTGAACTGGATGTGAGTGGATGTGTTCGCCTGCGCAGGCTGGAGATCTATGAAGACCCGGCCCTTTCCTTCATCCGTGGCTTGGAGGGATTGCACTCACTGACTGCACTAAAGATTGTGAGATGCGAGGTCCTTCGAGAGCTACCAGATATAGGTCACATGAAAGACCTCACTCACTTGACAATATTTGGCACATGCGTGGAAGAGATCAAAGGCGTGGAGAGGCTATCAAGTTTGAAGGACTTGAACTGTTGTTACTCAAAGCTGAAGACGCTTCCTGACCTCAGCCACTTGGCTTACTTGCGGTTTGTCAATCTAGTGGGATGTCCATTGGTCAAGGACCCATCCTCTCTCTATTATAATCTTGAATCTTTTTACGAGTTCCACCCATCCTCTCTCTATCTACCTATATAATAGGCGACTGTCTGTCCGCCGCTCCAACAGACCAAGAGACCAAGAAGACCATCACCGCACAACACACCAAGAAGACCATCACTGCACAGCAGACCAAGAAGACTATTACCAAGGACCCTGCGCAACCAAGTCCGAGAAGAAGTCCTCCCTGTCGCCGCCGCTTCGAACGGTCTCCTCGCCCTCTCTCCGCAGACCCGTGCGTGGACAAGGTCGAGATCTTTTGAGAAATCGAAAATCTAGAGTCAAGGGTCTAGAGATTTTGAGGTTTTGCTTTCCTTTGTGTTGATGGATTGTTGAACACGTATGTTGGCCGTACGTTTGAGAGTGAGGGAGCTTCGTTGTTAGGGTTAATGCGAGGCGGCGAGAGGCGGGGTGCGAGTTTGGAGTGTGGAGCGGTGGCGGAGGTTTTTGGTGAAGGAGCGAGGCTTGGCGACGGTGAAAAGCGCGTTTTCTTTGGTTTTTGAGAGGCGCAAGGCTTTTGTCGAAGCGGTAGGTTGCGAGTGAGGATGAATAAGTTTCTCAAAACCTGGGGGGAGGACTTTGGACCGTAGAGAGGGAGTGAGAGCGTCGTCGGTTCTGACGATTCGAGAGGAGGTGAGCACTGAGTGTGGAGTTTGGTTCGAGAGGACGACGTTAGAGCGTGGTTTGAGCATGGTGGCTGCAATGGCGGTGTGGATGTCGAACACCGGAGATCCGTGAGTTAGCCGAGTCGATGACGAGCCGTTTCTTGATTAGTAAGTTTTCTTTTACTTTAGAATGCGGTTTCTGGAAGAACTTGAGTTTGATTTTACGTTTTTGGAGTTCGGTTTCTGTGTATAAATAAATGTGTACTTTTGCGTGATCTCTTGAATGAATGTACTTACAAATGCTCCAACACATTATGTTTTTGTGATCTGAACTGCAGCTTGATCACTTTCTGCATCATTTGTCGTGTCTACGATCAACATTGCATCTGGATGCGGCGCATGTTGTAAATTGATGAACCTAATTCAAGTAACTTAAATTTTTTAATTTTCAACATGGCTGATGAAAATTGATGAACTCAATTCAGCCATGAGGAAAGACGCATCAGACGGCGAGAGGAAGTTGCATTAGCCGCGCAGACGCGGATGCCGCCGGCCTTTCTCTGTCAACATTGACGTCTGCAATCAAGTCATTGGTAAGGTTTTGAGACTTTCTCTGTCTTATATCATCAAATTCATCGTAAGTTTTCGCAACCTGTCAACCTTTCTCTCAAGTGAACTAGATTCATAGCTTTCAGGTTCGCAAGTGTCGTAATCTCTTGCAAAAGGTTCGTAAGTGTCGTAATTTATCAAGAA
Source organism: Bryoerythrophyllum caledonicum (assembly GCA_963971425.1). NCBI lineage: Eukaryota > Viridiplantae > Streptophyta > Bryopsida > Pottiales > Pottiaceae > Bryoerythrophyllum > Bryoerythrophyllum caledonicum. Next base: position 20,484,773 of record OZ020518.1, read on the forward strand.
AAGGTTCCCGGTGCGGTCATTAGAAGGTTTGTAAGTGTCGTAATTTATCAGAAGGTTCGTAAGTGTCGTAATTTATCAAGAAAATTCAATCTGCAACGGGAATCTGCAGGTACTCTAAATTTTTGCGAGCAACTTTTTAAGTTTATGGTACGCCAAAACCAGGAAAAGGATGTTACATTCGAAAAGATTCTGGAGCTAATTGAAGCTGAAGGTGCTGAAGAAGGTGAAGGTGCTGAACATAATGATCTTTCGATTAACAAAAATGTATCGGTACCCGTCGTTCTGCTTCTATTTTCGCATGAGGTTTCTTACCGTTATCAGACACCTGTTGTATAATTCAATAGTTATGCCTCTCCAATTCTATTCCGTAGAATCACTACTGTGTACCCTTTGAAACCTGGAGCATATACCTCTTGACATCTGTCCCTTTTTTATTCACATCATCATTCTAATCGGGAAGTAAGCTAAGTTGTATCCTCTCTTCACATTGACTTTAGGAAAAGCACTCCAAAGCATTGGTGTAGGCTCACAGTTGACTTTGTCTAGGTTGCAGGCAACTGATTTCAGAGATGCTCTTGCTAAAGCTATCTACGCAAACTTATTTGACTGGTTAGTGGAGCGTATCAACAAGTCTCTGGAGGCTGGCAAGAAGCGCACAGGAAGGTCAATCAGCATACTAGACATTTATGGCTTCGAATCTTTCAAGGTAAAATCTAGGATATTTTACATTCTTCAATTGATCTCTGGATCTCTCCTCCGTTGAGTTGATTTTCGTATTGTCGCTCTTTTATTTTCCTTTGCTCTCAAAAGCGTCACTTATTATGCAATCCAGCCCTGTTCTGTTCTCGTTGATGTTTCTTTGGAGCGATGGGCATGGGAGCTTGGTAGGGGATGATCAGTTCTCGGAACCTGGACTCTGACTGGAATCTGGGGCTGCGCAAGAACTGCTTCGAAGTGTGGGCCGTTGCAAAGTTCGCTTGCCGCTCTCATTGGCCTTATTGCAAACCAGGTGAGTTGCTTGAAATTTGAGTTCCTGGTTCTGATGCTTCTTTTTTTAATTAACGGATTCCTGTGCCTGCATGGTTTTTAGTTGACGAAACCTGTCACAAATGTCGGGCAGGTGCTGCACATGGGACCCATATTATAAGCTCTCCGGACAAAACTCTCGATTTCATAGGATCGAGATGCATTGGTAGCCATGGAGCCTTGTTTCTGTGTGTGAATCCAAATGTAGTTGGTTCATTGTGGAGCATAAGATGTGGAAGTCAAAGTGTTGAACCTTTTTGGGTGATCACTGTGTAGAAATGGAGCAGCCACATAATCAACCAAAATCTAAGAAACGGAAGCGAACAAGAGACTGGGAGGAGGCGGAGACTTCGGCTTTGCTGGAACGCGTGAATTTGCCCGAGTTTCGACTCCAGAAGCGGAAGCAGTACTACATGAAGTGGGACGCCATTGCTGCAGACATTCAAAGCGCAGTGGGGTCAGATCCTGCCGTGATAACAGGAAAACGGTGCAATGAACGAATGAAGACGTTACGGGGGTATTATGAGAAGGTTACGAAGGAGAAGGAGATGAAGGAAGCCGGTGTCACGAAGGAGGAGTGGCGAAAATCAAAAGGGATCGTTGTGGATTGGTGGTACGATGTCATCGGAGAGTTTTGTGGGCCTTGCAAAGGAAAGTTAAAGAACCCAACACTAGCAACACAAATAAACGTAAGTTCTAAAGAAATATCGATGGACCGAACACCAGCAATGGCAACATATGTAAGTTCTGGCTCAGCCTATCTTTCATGGAAGCGTGGATTTGCAGTTGTCCTAGTCTGAAATGGCTATCCGGATTCTAGCCGATGATTTGAGTTTATGCTGCCTCCGGTTGCGAAAGAACTTGCTGTGGTTATGATTTGTCCTGATGGAGTTTAAAGCTGGTAGTCCCGGTGGCTGGTGACCAGAGCGTTTTGCACATTCGTCACTATGTTCTGCAGTGTGCAAGTTTCGCACTGCATCTTGTCAGGCTTTAGCGACAATGTCATCATGGCCCCTGGTGGTTGCTGCTGGTGCTGTGGAGCACGCTTTACCAGAAGTCGAAGATGTGGGGTGGAGTATGATGGTTATTGTCGTCAATGTAGAATGTGGTGGAATTAGAGTGAGAAATTATGGACTGAGAGCTCGTGGCCATTGTCTACTCTTATGCTTGGTGTTGCTGTGGATTGTGCAGTCGACCAGATTTAATTCCTTGACGAAGTGGCAGAGATCCACACTTCTCGATCTGCATTTCTTTGCAGAACATTTTTATAGTCTTTGCAATTTCTGGGAGCAAATGGCACTGCCACTGTGGAGGACTTGCGAACGTCTGTCGAGGATGTACGTTCTATCAACTTTACTGGCAGAACCACTGATCTTCTTGTTATCAATCTGGTATGATTGCGTGGCCATAACCTTTTGCTTGTACATATCGAGGCATGTGTAGATGATTGCAGGAAAGATGTGCAGATGATTGCAGGAAATTCACCATGTGGCAAGTCTAGTTCCTCAAAGAAATGCTATGGTTTTCATGGTTGCAATCTCGCAGGATTGGCAGATAACTCCTTTGGGTGCCTCGTTTGGCAGGTGATTGCATTACAGAAAATGGGACTTTTTACGGGGAAATCTGACGATGAGGAGGGCGAAGGATCCGGCGATGATGAAGATGTCGATGAAGATCTTAATTCAAATTCAATGTGCGCCTTTTCAGGTCTTCTCGCGCACGAGACATTCTTTCAGAAGGCGGTGGCGGAGGACAGGAATCCTGCGTACGACACTCGCCGGACGTTCAAGGACAACCCCATGGTGACATTCGATGCAACGTGTGCGCCATCTAGAGTCACAATGTTGTTACTACATTATTGTCGGGAACTAGAGGTGGTCGATATGAGTGGTTTTCGGCAGCTGCGCTTCCTGTCCATCTTTTACAATCTGGAACTTCGCGAGATGATTGGGTGGGAATGCCTTGAAGAACTCCGATGCCTAGAAGTATGGGAGTGCCCTTTGTACCACGGGTACCCTCCTCTCCAGAAAATGCCGTCTTTGCAAGAATTCGTCTTTTTTAGAGATGGGTGTTTCTCCGAAGATTGTGCAGAGCGTGTTGATTCAGGAGGTGAACTGGATGTGAGTGGATGTGTTCGGCTGCGCAGGCTGGAGATCAGTTCCGACTCGGCCCTTTCCTCCATCCGTGGCTTGGAGGGATTGCACTCACTGACTGCACTAAAGATTTGGGAATGCAATGCCCTTCGATAGCTACCAGATATAGGTCACATGAAAGACCTCACTCACTTGACAATAGAAGGCATATGCGTTGAAGAGATCAAGGGCGTAGAGAGGCTATCAAGTTTGAAGAAATTAAATAGTCGTTTCTCAGAGCTGAAGACGCTTCCTGATCTGAGCCACTTGCCTTACTTGCAGGATGTCAAACTAGTGGGATGTCCATTGGTCCATGACCCATCCTCTCTCTATTATAATCTTGAGTCTTGTAGAGAGTTCCACCGTGAGAGCAGCTATGTGGACGTTGAGTAAGATATCTTTGGAAGTGAGATTAAGCCTGGATACTGGATGTTGTTGGATTGTTTTGAAATTGAATAGATTTGTGTTGTGTAACTGTAATCAACAGCAATGAGTTGTACAATTTGTAAGAATGGTTCTTTACGTGAATGCATGCAAAAGACTTTATAGTTGTGCTCTCAAAATACCACAATGTTAGGTCAACTTTGTTTCTAATAATCCAAAGTTTGGAATAATTTGAATTTTGACATGGGAACCAAATTTCAATGTTGGGTTGTATTCTTTCCATTAATTTTGACATTGGAATATTCTTTGTCAAACAATTCCATATACAAACAAAAGTCTTTAATACATGCATCACTTATAAGTAAGATATCATGATTTCAATTTGTATCAAAAATCATGCTTGTTTTGTTGGTTTTGGAGAATTAAATATACTCAGTAAATTGGTTTTTTTATAGAATATTATGAGTTAATATGAAAAGCATCATCAATCGAAAGTTGTATGTACCTCCAAACAATCGTTGAAGTTTTTACATTTTAACCTCTAACGGACCATGTGTCAAAAATGGGCTTTTTGAAAGTACGATCAGATTCCTATAGTGTCAATATCCAACACTCCTCTTTGAAACTTTTACTATAGAAAGGGATTACCAAGACCTTAGTGGGAAAACAACTTTTTCCCAAATCGTACATTTGAGGAAAAAGTTATAGGGTTTTGAATTTCAAATGGGGAGAGCAGTCACCTTGGGCTCCTCCAAAAAATTTGCTAGGACATTCTATTGAATGTGAAATTTTCAATACTCGCAAGTAATATTGTTTCCCTTCATATTGTCAAAAAAAATACTTGTCTTTAGTGAAAAATAGCATACTAAGCCAAGTCAAACATTTTCACACATTGTCACTCATTGTCGGGCAAGGTACCAAAAAAACTTCTTCTTCTCCACATAAAACCTAGATATCTATTTATTTTTCACTTTTTATTTTTCCCACAACAAAATGTGGTGTAAACCTTCTTATTGACCATTTGGATTATCAATCTAAAACATATGAAGTTCACAAAAATTTAAAGTGTGCATTGGCAAATTTTGAACCTCAACTCCTTGCACAATTGTTTTAAATATGCTACACCCGTCCTCTACCTCTAAAAATTGGTGCATAAGGAACAAACATCATGCTTAACAAGATGGTAATGGATTTAGACCCTATATAGTGCAAAAATTTGACACCAAGTGAAGTCAAAGTCTGCTGATCCACTGAACGCATGGAAGAAAATCAACCATTTTCTTGACTTCAAACACTATAATCTTTGAATTCGTGCGGTCAAAGTTTGTGAAATTTTACAAACATATTACTTAATAAGTCTTAATTGAAATCCTACAGTCAAAAATAGAAATTGAAGTTCTTGTTTCCTTCTTTGTTCATTGCACTAGAATCCAACAATTTTGAAGTGTTTTCAGTGTAAAACTGTCACGGTACCTTAGGGGTTAAGAAGGAGACATCAAAATTTGTTGTTTTGAGTTGGGCCCTTGTAGAGTACATCTAATCATTTCTTAACCAAAGATGAGTCAAAATAGATATTGGTTCATTTGTTAGAATTTGATTATATATCTAATTTGCTCCATTTGTAGAGCAAAACACGCTTATCTACCCACTAAACATTATGTTACCTACACCTATAATGAATACGGTTATAATTGTATTGTTGCATACTATCAACATTCCTCAAACTTGGCTTTAGTTTTTTTTAAAAAGGCTCATGTAATTAATTGGGTTGGTATAGAATGAAATTGCCAAATTTAAAAATATCTAAGTAGGTAGAATTTGTAAAGGTTGAAGACATCAATGGGAAGATGGGCTTGAAAAAGCCTAATACTTGGTATTACAACCTCGAGGCTCTTGAGTTGTGCTCCAAGGCCGTGACATCAAACCTTATGGATGCCAAGGAATATCACATGTAGTAATATGATTTTTCTTTTGCATTAGTTGTTCTCAGAAAGCCAAATTTCCATGGGTACATATTCTAAATTTTGGAGAATGCACTTTGATTCCACCTATGTATCATACTGGAAAAGAACCCGTTTCAATGCGACAACTTCCTTCTTGCAAAGTGCACTATTGACTACAAAATCTTCCAAAATCTCCAAACATCTGCAAAAATTTGTACAAGCATGATTGAAATACTACAAAGGAAAGAGTACAAAAAACAGATGAAGATGTGATAGGACTTTGTCGCTTTGTGCTCATGTTCCATATTAGGTTTAGGGTTTAGAGTTGGTATTTTGTGGAGCGGGAATAGTGATGTGTAATGTTTGCAAATGGTGAATGCCTCTTCTATAGGCAATAAATTTAGTAATCGACATAGATCCACAATGGTCACGAGGACAATTTTGTTTGTTTAAATTCACACTCAAATTTTCAAAAAACAATCACTAATATTTTCTCCAAATAAAGCTTTAGACTTTAGCTTTATATTGTCTCTTAATAAAGCTTTAGAGCTTTGTATAGAAATTTGTGTATTGCAAAGAAACCGGAGTAATGGTTTTGTAAAGGGAAAACCTAAGAAAATAGAAAACACATTTAATAAAATAATAATTCCACAAACCCTTAGCTTACTATGACAACTATTATGGTCGATGAAAATCATCCATAACTTTAACCCCTTAATGAAAAAAGTCTGAAGGTGGGCATTTGCAAATCTCGGGCATGCTTCCATGGTTGTAATTTATATTTTGCAAATCTTGAAATTTTGTAAAGGAATGCAAGAAGACAAGAGGTATTTGGGAGTATAGTCTTTATTCTCATCAAACTTATAGAAAAGCGGCATGCCATCTTAAAGAAAACGTTGTCAAATGCAGACACGTTGGGCAACTCCAAAAACTTTTGCTACAACACTCTAGTAGATTTTAGATATTCAATACTAGCTAGTTATTTCATTTTGTTTCATATTGTCAAAAAACATTTATTGTCTTTAGTGAAATAACGCATTTTATCCCAAGTCAAAGATTTTCACACAATGCCACACATTGTTGGGCAAGGAACTAGAAATACAATTTTTTATCCCTTCCTTACTCATTGCACTAGAATTATCAATTTTGAAGTGGTTTTGGTGTGAAATTGTGAAGGAAATTTAGTGGTTAAAATAAATAGAAAATAGTATCTCATGCCAATAGTAACCGAACAAGACAAAAGAGGGTGATGTGATGAAGTCTACTGTATTGCTTCTTGTACTACCAAGTTAGCCTTTTTAATACATTGTTTTGGATTCATTCCTCTCTTATTGCATTTTTAGCTCAAATTAACTACAATACAATCTTATTATGGAAATAAATACAAACAACTAACATTTGATCCTGAGATTGTTCCCCCACCACACTATTTGTTTAGAAATATGTGAACCATCTTCAACCGTAAGTGTCTCTCATCACAAAAGTGCCTATTGCTAGAACTCATTAAACCTCAAATAATCATGAACACTAGATGCTAATCCATTGTAAATGCTAGCTTTTGTAATTTACTGTTTTCGTTTTGCTATTTTCATTGTTGAATATAAAAACATAGTTTCCTGAATCAGTTTTGGCAGTTGGTGTATGTTTTATTATGTCTTGTGAGTTTGCGACATGTGACACTTTTTCAGTTGTCGTGGTGAGCAGTAAAGGTGACTTGCACATTATAATACCAAATTACTTCGTAAAATTGTCCTTCTCAGTCTTGGATCTTGGTTTTCATGTCTGTTTTCCAGACTGAGCTGTAACATTCTACATGATCGATTGCAGTAACGGAAGCTGGCCTGAAATGTTTACTCAAGTGTCTTATTTTGTAATTCGAAAAAGAAATAATTCCATTACTGAGTTACTTGGAAAGTGAGGCAAAGATATGTACTGTACAATCTGACCTCCTTTCATCATATTTAAATAATCAAATGAGCTCCAATAAGCTCTAAATATATGTTATTAACTTATGGAGGGAAAAGAGTTTTTTCTAAAGGTATAGGTAGGTGACCCCACATGTCACCCTGTACTTTATGGCTTATGTTAGTAACTAGGACCATATGGACATGGTGACTTGGCTTGAGAAAGGTGTGGGATAACAACCGTCAATTCTTTGGGAACTTCTTGTACTATGAGGGAGCTTTAGCATGCATTGGGTAGGCCCAAGAGCATTAAATTGCCATTACTACTCATGCATTTCATGGATGCATTTAAAGGGAGTATGAAACACAAAACAATCTATTTGGGCGCATAAAAAATCTCACCATGTCTTTCTCCTCTCTATCATCCATGAAGCATTTTCAGGAAAACTCTAATGATGCGAGATGACTCTTCTTTCCTTCTCAAAACAAGCCTGACTAGAACTATTTTGAATTTGAGTTTAGAGACTACCAATCACAGAGAAAGCACCATTTTATCCATTTAACCCTCTAAGGACAATGGTCAAACCTGGTTGCTGATAGAATCTACGGCACTCGTAGATTTTGTCAGTGACTAGATTTGACCATCGTCCTTAAAGGGTTAAGAATAAGAGGTCTATAGGTGGTCACTTTTTGAGTAATTTGTAAATATCTTCACGGATACTTCATCTCTGTTTGATCCGTGGCCAAAGTTAAGTTCCTTGGATCCATGCACTTCCAACAAATGCAACGTGAATGTACGCCAAAGTCTTATGGGCGAATTATAGTTAAGTTTGTAGTGACTAGTTGTGATGAAATGTACACAATGTGTAGATGATGTTCTACATGATCGCCTATGCGCACCACTCCTCTCTTCTTCGTCTCTTCGTCCTCTCTCGCTTCTCTCTTCCCCTCACTTTAGTCATGCCCTTTCCCTCTTCGTTCCCTCCGCTCTTGTTGCTCCTCTTGCCGACTCGCCAGCCTCCTCTTCCATTGCTCCTCTCTGAGCTCACTTCTCGCCGGCCCATTTTTCACTTTGTCCTTGAGAATCATGGAGTGCTTCTAGACTAGGTTTTAGATTGGGGCCTTCCCACCTGCTTCGTTGCCATGTAGAGAGAGGGGACAGACACTCTAAGCCGAGATCCTCCGTCGCTCTTCTCTAGCTCTTCCTCTTCTCCTCCTTCACTCCTCACTTGCTCCTCCGTTGAGTTGAATTTCGTATTGTCGCCCGTTTATTTTCTTTTGCTCTCAAAGGCGTCACTTATGCTGCAATCCAGCCCTGTTCTGTTCTCGTTGATGTTTCTTTGGAGCGATGGGCATGGGAGCTTGGTAGGGGATGATCAGTTCTCGGAACCTGGACTCTGACTGGAATCTGGGACTCTGTCAGGAATCTAAAATGAGAATTCAAACGACCTAAATGAAGGTTTATACTGTTGTAGTAATCACAGAAATGTTTATACATCTTGTTGTAGTAAACACAGAAACCAGAAAATTGAAAATTTCTACTTTTCATGAGAATCCTTTTTTGGGAAATATGTTTGATTACACTATAATGGAATTTTGCACTAAGGGCAATAAATTTTTTGGACACTTTCAAAGAAAATAATTTGAGAAATCTCAAAGCCTGTAGTTTACATGCTTCAACAACCAGCATCCACCTTGCAACGGAGAAGAAAACTCACTCACAATAACTCGTAGCTGATGCTCAAGACAGGTGGTTACACCAATAAACAGAGACGGGAGCGTTTACTTCAAGAAGGCAAAATGCCAATGAGATACAGACGAGGCCCTCGCGCTCAGAGTAGACACCGGCTACATGAGCTCTAAAACTTGACGCTCCTGTGAAGTTCAAATTTTAGAGCTCCTTTCACAAACGATCATGAGATTTGGCTACGAAGAAGGCGTCCAAACTGAAACGTCCCTAGTTTGTGACGCAGATTACACTGAGTACGATAGGGTACATAAATCTGCCTCGTATGCAAACGAGGCAGATGAGCAGATTTATGTGGCTGCTCTCCCAGCAATCTTAGGAGTTGTAGCTCGACCATCAGTCGCTGTTGCCACCAGCCTGCGATGGATAGTATCACTCCGTCAATGGTAGTGGAATTCGGATCCGTGTGTGTGCAAGAAGCCCGTCAGATGCAGATTGTGCAAGTTCAACCTGGAAACTAGTGCTGATTTCGACATAAACAAAATCAAATGATGAAGCATTCGAACCCAACCTCCACTTCTGACTGCATGCCAATCCGCCTAGAGGTTGGCCTCGATGTTGGCGTTGTCCTGGGGAGCATCTGCAACCGTAGGAGGACAGTGTGATGAAAACACGAGAACCAAAATAGCGGTACCGAACAAGCACGCGAGAGAGGTCGAAGAGAGGAAAGAGAGAGGAAGAAGAGAGGAGTGGTGCGCAGAGTCAACTGGATGCTGTTTGCACGCCATTTGAGGATGAAGAGAGGAGGGAGAGAAGAGTGAGGGAGAACGACTCCTTGTTGCATCCACGTGGGCGTGAACAACCTGGAGTCCAACATTGAATAATATATAGAACCTCTTTAGAAACCGGGAAGTAGGAGGGAGAGAGGAGCGAGAGAGCTGTAATCAGCTAGCAAAGAGGAGGGAGAGAGGAGGGAGACAGCAGCAAGAGAAGAGCGCGAGTGCGTATAAACGATCTTGACTCTTTTCCTCACTCTACAGCTCAACCTTATTCCACCTCGAACGGAGATTTGGCCTTTCTACAGTCATGGCAAAGTTTTGAGCGAACTCGTTACCACATGCTATACAAACTGTGAGCTGAGAGTTGAGTTCAAAGCACATACTGACCTGGAACTAGTCCCAACCATTTTCCAACGATTGCAATGAGCTTCCACAGAAGCACCTTGAGGACATTGCCCACTGGAGCACCAAGGGCTGTGCCTATGATACTCGCCAGAACCGCCCACCAGGACAGATTCGTAGCGGCAACTAGAGCTTCCAAGTGAAGCTGCACAAACACGTCACACGGAGGAGCCTTTTTAGAAGTTTACTGATTACAATGCAGCAAAGGCTCTGATTGAGATTCTTGGATGAATTCAAGAAGCTTACAAAGAGCAGGCATGCGCGGAGGCCAAAGTACTAGACCTCTACTAGTTAGAGACTACACAAACCGCTCAAGAAGCTGCAAACTACTCGTCCGACTACCATAATTGCTCCAGTCAGGAGAAGAGATTAGCACCCTAGTAGAGTGGCAGCACTTAAGGTTGCCTGACTAAACTCATTGAACGATATTGATCTACATAAGTCTGGCATACACTGAGAGTACATAATCGGTGAAAACATCCACACAAGAAGAAAGGAGACGTCGATCACACATAAAATTCTAGCCACCTTGATTCGAAAACGCAAGTAAGACAAAGCAAACACACTATGCCAGTGCTACATGATTCAGAAGCTTAGAACAAGAATCAAGTTCCGCGCCTGCGAGGAGCTGTGGGAGCAACGAGAGCTGCAAAGCAAGAAAGAAGGTTGAGCTGTGAATCGATGACATCAAGCTGCAATGCTATATACTGGTACTTCCATGGTTCCTCCTCCTCTGCTCCTCCTCGGCTCCCTTCCTCCTCCTCCCTCACTCCTCTTAAGCACATCCTTTAGCCCCCTCTTAACACGCTCCAGACATCCACTCTCTCTCTCTTGCTCCTCTTTTGCACTTCGCATGCTCCTCCTTTGCTCCTCTTTTGCTCCTCCCTTGCTCCTTGTATAGTTCTGTTGCTATTACCAATTTGTTCTGCATCGCTTATTTACCGGTTACAGTTTGCCCTCCGCCATTGAGTGTGAACATAATTGATATTTTGTTATGAATAATATGTCTCCATTAACATTTTTGACATTGTAAGAAACACTATTCATAAATGTATGTAAAATGTACATTATTACTTTGAAAATTCTTTTTTGAATGATGATGTGTCATAAGTAGACACAAAATTATGATATTTTGCACTTTTCTTCATTTCTACTCTTTTTTGCCACAAGAAATCATGGTAATCGTCATGTTCACCGTTTGGATTAAAATCCGTTTGGATTAATATTTGAATTGTACTCACCCAAAAACAGATTTAGTTTGTGTGATTTTGGACCCCTTTCGTTGCACAATTGTTTTGGATATGTTGAACAGTGCATTTAATTTTTTTGGACAAGTACCTTCCATCATATAAATTGTGATGGTAAAGAGGGGCAACTTTGCATGGTGTAAAAATTACATTTTATCGAAATGAACTTAGAATGTTGACCTTGTAAAATCAGGTTGCAAAATGATGATTGAATGGATCTTAGATGCAATAATCTTCCAATCCGTGCAGTAAAAAGTTATATCAAAGATTTGATATTTTCTTTTAGTAGTACATGACAAGATTCTATGGTTAGAAGCAGAATGCAATCAGTATTTGCACTTGTGTCGTATTAGCCATCTTCACAATAGATTTGAAGTTCTTTTTCCATTTACATAATTGTGGTCCTTTAGGGACTATGAGAATCAACACCTTTTGACATCACTTGGTGTAAGATTTTTGCATTACACAAGGTCAAAATTTTATAACATTCTGTTTTATATAATATGGATTGTACCAAATTTTTCAGGAAGAAGGTAGGTATTGCATATGAAAAAATTTATGCATGAATTTGGGGTTCAAAGATTGCCAATACACATGTTAAGTTTTAAGGATTGAAATTGTTCTAGGATGAGAATCTGAATGGTCAAAAAGAGGGGTTTTGCTACATCTTATAGTAGTAAAAATAAAAACCAAAAAATATAAATTCTCTAATTTCCATGTGGAAAAGAAGAAGCTTTCAAGGTATCCTAACCAACAATGAAAAGAAGTGTGCAATTGCTTTACTTGCAATAAATTGAAATTTTCTAGTAAAGACAACAGACTTCTCTTGACAATCTTAAAAATAGAATACTATACTTATTTGTATGAAAATTCTCAATGTTTTATATAAGGTCGTAGCAAATTTTTGAACTTACCCAGAGTCCCCAAAAATTTAGAATAGAATATCTTTTATTCTAGAAGTTCAATATGGAAAAAAAATTGTAATCTTGAGAAGGTGCTACTACACTATATCTTCATTATACAATTCACAAATTTGTTATGAAAATTGACATCAAAGGATTTTACCTAGATTGGCAAGAGTCCCAAAGGGACAAATTTTCAATATTTAATATGAAAACGGTGTCAAGCTTGGGATGAGTTTCCTTGCGCACCTCCTTCGAGAACTCAAAGCTCTACAGCTAGACAACAAGGGTATCATGTTGAAGACACTCCTTGTGAAAATATTGCTCCTCTTTATAAACAATAACAAAGTCATAGTTGATGACTATTCAAGCTTTTCACCAAGTGAGCATCACAGTGAGTGGATCATTCCTTACCACATGGAATTTGAAACATTGGCATCTTGCCCTTTGCCCCTAAATTTCCTTGACAATCTCACACGAAAAGCACTTTCAAAACTGTTGATTCTACTACAATGGGTAAGGAAGGAAACAAAAAGTTTTATTTCCAATGTTAACCTTAGGATCTTAATTAAAATTTATTAAGAAACATCTTTACAAAATTTCATCAACTTTGACCGTAAGGGTTGATAGTGTTTGAAGTTGGGAAAACGGTCCATTTTCATCCCTATGTGGAGTGGATCAGCTCAATTTGACTTCACTGGGTGTAACATTCTTGCACTACACATGGTCTAAATCCATTACCATCATGTTAAGCATGATAGTGTTCCTTGTACACGAATTTTTAGAGGTAGACAAGGGGTGGAGGTTCAAAACTTGCCAATTCACATTTTGTATTTTTGTGAATTTAATATGTATTAGAATGATAACTCATATGGTTAATTAGAATCTAGGAGGTATCCACCATGCTGTTTTGGAAAAGATTATAAGTAAAAATTGTGAAGATCTTTGAGTTTTATGTGGAAAAGAAAAAGTATTTTTGGTACCTTGCTTGACAATGTATGACATTGTGTGAAATTGTTCGACTTGGTTTAATATGCTATTTTTCACTAAAGACAATAATTTTTTCAGACAATATGAAAGGAAATTATATCACTTTCTAGTATTAAAAATCTCACATTGAAAAAAGTGTCCTAGTAAAAGTTTTTGGAGTTGCCCTACTTGACCGCATAAGAGAAGTTTTTCTTCAAAATGGCATAACTTTTTTTCCATAACTGTGATAGGAATATAAATTAGATTCCCATGTACCTCTTGTCTTCTTGCATCTTTGTACAAAATTTCAATAATTTTAGATATAAATTGCAACCATAAAAATGCGCCCAAGAACCCACCTTGGGACATCTTTCATTTAGGGGTTAACCCTTTAAAGCTGAGCAACCCGATTTGAGTTGTATCGGCACGATAATCTAAATAGCAACTGCTACAAGCCACCTCCATGAAAGACTTAAACTATGAGAAAGAGGTGGAGGAAGATGGGCATCTATTAAGACAATCACCACAAATATCGGTGCAACCATCGGAGAGTGATAGTGATTTCCATGAATAAGGGTTGAAATGAAATGTGCGTTGTTGTTCTACATGATCTAGAATGCTTGTAGATTCTCGCAGGCTAAAAAAGCTCATCAACCTTAAAGGATTAAAGGTGGACATTTTGAAAGGGATCAAATGTAAACATCTTCATAGGGATTTCACTCAAAGCATCTGTGACTCAGCCACAGCAGCAAATTGCATGTTAACCCATAAAGGACCAAGTGTCAAAAATGGGCTTTTTGAAAGTTCGGTCACATTCCTATGGTGTCAATTTCCAACATTTCACTTTGAAATTTTTGTTGTAGAAAGGCATAACTAAGACATTAGTGAGAGAACAATCTTTTCCTAAATCCGTCATTTATTGAAAAAGTTAGAGGGTTTTGAATTTCAATTGGGGAGACTAGGCACTTCGGGCACCTTCAAAAACTTTTGCTAGGACACTCTATTGCATGTGAGATTTTCAATACTAGCAAGTAATATTATTTTCCTTCATGTAGTTGAAATTATTTTTTTTGTCTTTAGTGAAATATAGCATGTTAACCCAAGTCAAACATTTTCACACATTGTCACACATTGTTGAGCAAGGTCCCAAAAAACTTCTTCTTTTCTACATTAAACTTAGAGGTCTTCATATTTTTTTACATTATATTTCTCCCACATCAAGATGTAGTGTAAATATTTTATAGGCCATTCCGATTATCAATCTAAAACATATTAATTTCACAAAATATTAAAACGAGGATTGGCAAACTTTGAACCTCCATTCCTTGCACAATTGTATTCAATATGCTACACCCCTCCTCTACCTCTAAAATATGGTGTACAAGGAACTAACATCATGCTTAACACAATGGTAATGGATTTAGACCTTGTGTAGTGCAAAAATTTGACACCAAGTGAAGTCAAAGTCTATTGATCCACTGAACGGAGGGAAGAAAATAACCCATTTGCTTGCCTTCAAACACTATAATCTTTCAATCCGCGAGGTTAAAGTTAACAAAATAGTGTGAGTATGTTACTTAACAAGTCTTGTTTGAGATCCTACGGTCAAAAACAGAAAGAAAAGAAAAAGTTCTCGTATTCTTTTCCATTCATTGCACTAGAATCCAACAAATTTGAAGTGTTTTTGGTGTGAAACTGTCACGGTATCTTAGGGGTTAAGAGAAAGAACATGACATGAAGACTTCAGCAATCCACACTAGTTGGTGAAACAGTTCAAACAGATTCACCTCCTCGCTTCCTCTTCTTTCACAAAGTCACAATCATTTCCTCCTCCCTCACTCCTCCCTGCCAACTCTTTTCATCCTCTTCTGCAATCGCTGTCTAAAAATGCGACTTCAATTCTACCTCATCCAGCGTCTGTAAATTGAGCCATAAATAACTCATAATTCACTGCCCTACGGTTATCTTCCTTCCCTCCTCTCTTCCTTGGCTCCTCTCCAGCTCCTCACCCAACTCAATGCAAGCGCCCACACGAAAGTGTTTCATGTCAGTGCAGCATGACGCCTCTCTCGCTTTGCTCTCGCTCCTCTCTCCCTCCTCCTTTACCGGCTGATGCAACTCGGAATTTAAAGAGATTTTAAATAACATTATGTATTAGCCTTAAGACTGTCTACGACCACGTGGATGCAACCAGGAATGGTCCTCCCTTCCTCTCCTCTCCCTCCTCTCTCCCTGCATTCTGAAATGCCGTGCACAGTGGGCCCCACTGTACTTTAGTAGCTTAATCTCTGGAGACTCCAGAGGACTTTGCGCACCACTTCCGGTATTATTCCTCGCTTGCTCGTTTTCTTCTTCCTCTCTTCGTCCTCTCTTCCCCTCAATAAAGGCATGAGCTTTTCCTCTTCTTTCCCTCCGCTCTTGTTGCTCCTCTCACCGACTCGCCAGCCTCCTCTTCCTTTGCTCCTCTCTCCGCTCACTTCTCCCCGGCCCTCGTTTTGCTTTGTCCTTGCGAATCATGGGGCGTTTCTGGACTAGCCAGTTTTCGATAGGGGCCTTCTCACCTGCTTGGTTGCCATGTGGAGAGAGGGGAAGGAAACTCTTTGCGAGCTCCTCCCTCGCTCTTCTCTCGCTCTGCCTCTTCTCCTCCTTCACTCCTCACTTGCTCCTCACTGGAGTTGATATTGCTGTTGTCGCCCTTTTGTTTTACTTTGCTCTCGGAGGCGTAACTATTTCTGCACTCTGGTCCTGCTGTGCACCTGTTCTGAGCTCGTGTTGTTCCTTGGAAGTGATGGGCACTGGAGCTCGGTAGGGGTTAATCAATTCTTGGAATCTGGACTCTGATTGGAGGGGCTGTGGAAGAACTGCTTCGAAGTGTCGGCCGTTGCGAAGTTCGCTTGCCGCTCTCATTGGCCTTATTGCAAACCAGGTGAGTTGCTTGAAATTTACGTTCCTGGTTGTGATGCTTCTTTTTCATTCACGGATCCCTGTGCGTGCATGACCATTGTTTGACGAAATCTGTCACATGTGTCGAACAAGTGCGGCACATGGGACCTAGAATTTAAGCTCTCCGAACATGTAGTCTCGATTTCATAGTATCGAGATGCATTGGTAGGCATGGAGCCTTTTCTTCTGTGTGTGAAGCAAAATGTAGTTAATTCATCGTGCAGCATAAGATATGGAAGTCAAAGTGTCGAACCTTAAGTGGTGATCATTGTGTAGAAATGGAGCACCCACATCATCAACCAACGTTCGATATTGCTGCGGAGCTCAACCCATTTCACCAGGAGCAAGCTTCAGGGTCAGCCCAGCAGGCGCAGTATAATCTGGCCTCCGACAATGGGACCGCGCAGCTCAATTCATCCGGAGAGCATTCAAGACCAGTGACCACATCGAGCTTGCTGAGTTGCGCCCCCGAGCTCTCGCCTGCGGTTCCACCAAACTCTAAGAAACGGAAGCGAACAAGAGACTGGGAGGAGGCGGAGACTTCGGCTTTGCTGGAAGGCGTGAATATGCCCGAGTTTCGACACCAGAAGCGGAAGCAGTACTACATGAAGTGGGACGCCATCGCTGCAGACATTCAAAGCGCAGTGGGGTCAGATCCTGCCGTGATAACAGGAAAACGGTGCAACGAACGAATGAAGACGTTAAGGGGGTGTTATGAGAAGGTTACGAAGGAGAAGGAGAAGAAGGAAGCCGGTGTCACAGCGGAGGAGTGGCGAAGATCGAAAGGGATCGCTGTGGATTGGTGGTACGACGTCATCGGAGAGTTTTGTGGGCCTCGCAAAGGAAAGTTAAAGGACACAACAGCAGCAACGGAAATAAATGTAAGTTATAATGATGAATCGGTGGACCGAACACCAGCAACGGAAACATATGTAAGTTCTGGCTCAGCCTGTCTTTCATGGAAGCGTGGATTTCCAGTTGTCCTAGTCTGAAATGGCTATCCAGATTCTAGCCGATGATTTGAGTTTATGCTGCCTCCGGTTGCGAATGAACTTGCTGTGGTTATGATATGTCCTGATAGAGTTTAAAGCTGGTAGTCCCGGTGGCTGGTGGCTAGAGCGCTTTGCACATTCGTCACTATGTTCTGCAGTGTGCAAGTTTCGCACTGCATCTTGTCAGGCTTTAGCGACATTGTCATCTTGGCAGATGCTGCCCCTGGTGGTTGCTGTTGGTGCTGTGGAGCACGCTTTACCAGAAGTCGGTGATATGTGGTGGAGTATAATGGTTATTGTCGTCAATTGAGAATCTGGTGGAATGAGAGTGAGAATTGATGGACTGAGAGCTCGTGGGCATTGTCTACTCTTATGCTTGGTGTTGCTGTGAATTGTGCAGGCGACGCGATTTAATTCCTTGACGAAGTGGCAGAGATCCACGCTTCTCGATCTGCATTTCTTTGCAGAATATTTTGATAATCGTTGCGAATACTCGCTTTCACTGAAACTGTGGAGGACTTGCGAACGTCTGTCGAGTATGAAGAACCGAACCTGTTTAGCAATCTACGTGGATGTACGTTCTATCAACTTGACTGGCAGAACCACTGATCTTCTTGTTATCAATGTGGTATGATTGCGTGGGCAGAAGCTTTTGCTTGTACATGGCCAGGCTCGAAAGATGTGCAGATGATTGCAGGAAATTCACCATATGGCAAATCTAGTTCCTCATAGAAATGCAATGGTTTTCATGGTTGCAATCTTGCAGGATTGGCAAATGAC
The DNA here is from genome assembly GCA_963971425.1 of Bryoerythrophyllum caledonicum. Lineage (NCBI taxonomy): Eukaryota > Viridiplantae > Streptophyta > Bryopsida > Pottiales > Pottiaceae > Bryoerythrophyllum > Bryoerythrophyllum caledonicum. The sequence goes on from OZ020518.1 coordinate 20,502,863, forward strand.
TTCTTTGGGTGCCTCGTTTGGCAGGTAATTGCATTACAGAAAATGGGACTTTTTATGGGGAAATCTGACGATGGAGAGGGCGAAGAATCCAGCGATGATGACGATGCCGATGAAGATCTTGATTCAGATTCATGCTGCTCCTTTTCAGGTCTTCTCGCGCACGAGACATTCTTTCAGAAGGCGGTGGCAGAGGACAGAAATCCTGCGTACGACACTAGCCGGACGTTCATGGACAACCCTATGGTGACATTCGATGCAACGTGTGCGCCATCTAGAATCACAATGTTGTTTTTACACGAGTGTAGGGAACTCGAGGTGGTGAACATGAGTGGTTTTCGGCAGCTGCGCTTCGTGTCCATCTTGGGAAGTCGGAAACTTCGCGAGATGATTGGGTGGGAATGCCTTGAAGAACTCCGATGCCTAGAAGTATGGAAGTGCCCTTTGTACCACGGGTACCCTCCTCTCCAGAAAATGCCGTCTTTGCAAGAATTCGTCTTAATAAGAGGAGGGCCTTGCTCCGAAGAACTGGATGAACTGGATGTGAGTGGATGTGTTCGCCTGCGCAGCCTGGAGATCTGCTCTGACCCGGCCCTTTCCTCCATCCGTGGTTTGGAGGGATTGCACTCACCGACTGCACTAACGATTTGGGAATGCAAGGCCCTTCGAAAGCTACCAGATATAGGTCACATGAAAGACCTCACTCACTTGACAATGTTTGGCACATGCGTGGAAGAGATCAAAGGCGTAGAGACGCTATCAAGTTTGAAGGACTTGAACTGTTGTCTCTCAAAGCTGAAGACGCTTCCTGACCTCAGGCACTTGCCTTACTTGCGGTTTGTCAGAATAGTGGGATGTCCATTGGTCAAGGACCCATCCTCTCTCTATTACAATCATGAATCTTTATGAGAGTTCGACCGTGAGAGCAGCTATGTGGACGTTGAGTAAGATATCTTTGGAAGTGAGATTAAGCCTGAATGCTGGATGTTGGATTGTATTGAAAGTGAATAGATTTGTGTTGTGTTACTGTAATCAACAGCAATGAGTTGTACAATTTGTAAGAATGGTTCTTTAAGTGAATGCATTCAAAAGACTTTGTAGTTGTGCTCTCAAAAGACCACAGTGTTAGGTCAACTTTGATTCTATTAATCCAAAGTTTGGAATAATCTGAATTTTGACATGGGAACCAAATTTCAATTTAGGGTTGTATTCTTTCCATAAATTTTGACATGGGAGTATTCTTTGTCAAACAATTCCATATACAAATAAAAGTCTTTTATTCGAGCATCACTGTTAAGTAAGATATCATGATTTCAATTTGTGTCGAAAATCATGTTTGTTTTGTTGGTTTTGGAGAATTAAATATACTTAGTAGATTGGTTTTGTTATAGAATATAATGATTTAATATGAAAAGCAACATCAATCTAAAGTTGTATGTACCTCCAAACAAACGTTGAAGTGTATACATTTTAAGAGGGAGACATCAAAATTTGTTGTTTTGAGCTAGGCCCTTGTAGAGTACATCAAATCATTTCTTAACCAAAGATGAGTGAAAATAGATATTGGTTCATTTGTTAGAATTTGATTATATATCTAATTTGCTCCATTTGTAAAGCAAAACAAGAATATCTACCCACGAAACATTATGTTACCTACATCTATAATGAATGCGGTTATAATTGTATTGTTGCATACTATTGACATCGTCAAACTTGGTTTTTTATTTTTTTTAAGGCTTGCGTAATTAATTGGATGAGTATAAAACAAAATTGCCAAAATTTGAAAATATCAAAGTAGGTAGAATTTGTAAAGGTTGAAGACATCAATGGGAAGGTGGGCTTGAAAAAGCCTAATACTTGGTATTACAAACCGAAGGCTCTTGAGTTGTGCTCCAAGGCCGTGACTTCAAACCTTATGGATGCCAAGGAATATCACATGTAGTAATATGATTTTTCTTTTGCAATAGTTGTTCTTAGAAAGCCAAATTTCTGTACGTACATATTCTAAATTTTGGAGAATGCACTTTGATTCCACCTATGTATCATACTAGAAAAGAACCCGTTTCAATGCAACAACTTCCTTCTTGCAACATGCACTATTGACTACAAAATCTTCCAAAATCTCCAAACATCTGCAAAAATGTGTACAAGCATGATTGAAATACTACAAAGGAAAGAGTACAAAAAACGGATGCAGATGTGATAGGACTTTGTCGCTTTGTGCTCATGGTTCCATATTAGGTTTAGGGTTTAGAGTTGGTATTCTGTGGAGCGGGAATAGTGATATGTAATGTTTGCAAATGGTGAATGCCTCTTCTATAGGCAATAAACTTAGTAATCGACATAGATCCACAATGGTCATGAGGACAATTTTGTTTGTTCAATTTCACACTCAAATTTATAGTAAACAATCACTAATATTTTCCCCAAATAAAGCTTTAGACTTTAGCTTTGTATTGTCTCTTTATAAAGCTTTAGAGCTTTGTATAGAAATTTGTGTATTGCAAAGAAACCGGAGTTTTGGTTTTGTGAAGGGAAATCCTAAGAAAATAGAAACACATTAAAAGACAAATTTATCCCACAAACCCTTAGCTTACTATGACAATTATTATGGTCGATGAAAATCATCCATATCTTTAACCCCTAAATGAAAAAGTCCGAAGGTGGGCATTTGCAAATCTTGGGCACATTTCCATGGTTGGAATTTATATTTGCAATTCTTGAAATTTTGTATAGGAATGCAAGAAGACAAGAGGTATTTGGGAGTATAGTCTTTATTCTCATCAGACTTACAGAAAAGCGTTATGCCATCTCAAAGAAAACGTTGTCGAATGTAGCCATGTCGGGCAACCCCAAAAACTTTTGCTACAACAGTCTAGTAACTTTGAGATTTTCAATACTAGCAAGTTATTTCATTTTGTTTCATTTTGTCAAAAAAAAAATCTTGTCTTTAGTGAAAACGCATTTTATCCCAAGTCAAAGATTTTCACACAATGCCACACATTGTTGTTTAGGGAACTAGAAATACAATTTTCTAATCCCTTCCTTACTCATTGTACTAGAATTATCAATTTTGAAGTGGTTATGGTGTGAAATTGTGAAAGAAATTTAGGGGTTAAAATCAATAGAAAATAGTATCTCATGCCAATAGTAACCGAATAGACAAAAGAAGGTGATGTGATGAAGTTTATTGTATTGCTTCTTCTACTATCAAGTTAGCCTTTTTAATACATTTTTTGGGATTCATTCCTCTCTTATTGCATTTATAGCTAGAATTAACTACAACACAATCTTATTATAGAAATCAATACAAACAACTAACATTTGATCCTGAGATTGTTCCGCCACCACACTATTTGTTTAGAAATATGTGAAGCATCTTCAACCGTAAGTGTCTCTCATCACAAAAGTGCCTATTGCTAGAACTCATTAAACCTCAAATAATCATGAACACTAGATGCTAATCCATTGTAAATGCTAGCTTTTGTAATTTACCGTTTTCGTTTTGCTATTTTCATTGTTGAATATAAAAACATAGTTTCCTGAATCAGTTTTGGCAGTTGGTGTATGTTTTATTATGTCTTGTGAGTTTGCGACATGTGACACTTTTTCAGTTGTCGTGGTGAGCAGTAAAGGTGACTTGCACATTATAATACCAAATTACTTCGTAAAATTGTCCTTCTCAGTCTTGGATCTTGGTTTTCATGTCTGTTTTCCAGACTGAGCTGTAACATTCTACATGATCGATTGCAGTAACGGAAGCTGGCCTGAAATGTTTACTCAAGTGTCTTATTTTGTAATTCGCAAAAGAAATAATTCCATTATTGAGTTACTTGTAAAGTGAGGCAAAGATATGTACAGATCTGACCTCCTTTCATCATATTTAAATAATCAAATGAGCTCCAATAAGCTCTAAATATATGTTATGAACTTATGGAGGGAAAAGAGTTTTCCTAAAGGTAAAGGTACATGTCACCCTGTACTTTATGGCTTATGTTAGTAACTAGGACCATATGGACATGGTGACTTGGCTTGAGAAAGGTGTGGGATAACAACCGGTCAACTCTTTGGGAACCTTTTGTACTATGAGGGAGCTTTCTAGTACCCAATGCAAGCTATAGTAGGCCCAAGAGCATTAAATTGGCATTACTAATGCATTTCATGGATGCATATAAAGGGAGTATGAAACACAAAACAATCTATTTGGGCGCATAAAAAATCTCACCATGTCTTTCTCCTCTCTTTCATCCATGAACCATTTTCAGGAAAACTCTAATGATGCAAGATGACTCTTCTTTCCTTCTCAAAACAAGCCTGACTTGAACTATTTTGAATTTGAGTTTAGAGACTACCAATCACAGAGAAAGCACCATCTTAACCATTTAACCCTCTAAGGACAATGGTCGAATCTGGTTGCTGATAGAATCTACGGCACTCGTAGATTTTGTCAGCGACCAGATTTGACCATCGTCCTTAAAGGGTTAAGAACAAGAGGTCTACAGGTGGTCACTTTTTGAGTAATTTGTAAACATCTTCACTGATACTTCATCTCTGTTTGATCCCTGGCCAAAGTTAAGTTCCTTGGATCCATGCACTTCCAACGAATGCAGTGTGAATATACGCTACAGTCTGATGGGCGAACTATAGTTAAGTTTGTAGTGACTAGTCGTGATGAAATGTACACAATGTGTAGATGATGTTCTACATGATCTATTACACTCGTGGATTCTTCCAGGCTTCGTCACCCTCGTCGTCCTTAAAGGATTAGTGCCAGATTGTGACCACCTCACCGTAATATTTGCCTAGTCCATATAATGTCTGGCCTTTTAGAGCATTCTCAATCCAACCCTTTATTTGGGCCTCAACCTCAAAGTTGAAGCTATGCAACCATTAAGCCGCCTCAATGCACCCATTAACTAACCTTTTTGATTGAAGGCTCTTTAAATCATGCCTTCTACTCTCCAAATTTGTGGAGTATAGAGAGCCCTTCAAATAGGCCTTTAGAACATTAATTGATGTACTTTTGGCTTAAACTCCAATGATTCTTTTCGGTCATTGTGACATAAAATGAAGAGGTGTTGCCACATGGCGCAAAAGAGGTACAAAGAGCTATTTAGTGGCTAGGATTGAGGTACGGCGGCTTTCAAGTGACCACCTATTTTTATAAACTCTAATTGTCCCTTGATATTAAGGTTGAGGGCCTAATTTACAGTGCATCCATCGAAGATGCTTTTAGAGCAGCGCCAACAATGTCTATAAGGGCAAGTCCCCATGTAATGCCCAACTTGAATTATCACTATAGCTTCCCTACTTGAAGAATGTAGGGAAAAAATGTAGGGCCACTCCCGTGCGTCACACCCGTAAGCTATTATAATCAACCCAAGGTTTTGGGTGCTTCCAAGTTGTACCCCAATTACCTTTATCAAGAAAGTATGATAGGTCCCACCTTAAAGTTCACAATCCATCTTGTTCTGATAAGTATGTTGGGAGGAATGGAGAAGCTGACGGGCTTGAAAAGTCGCTACACCATCTCGGAGATTATTAGCTACACCCGACCTTATTTTTTTGGTAGAATGAAAAGCTAGCTACATGGAAGTGACCCGATCCCGTAAGAGATGACAGGTTGGGCATTGCATTGAACCAGGCCCTAAGTGTCATTGCAACGATACTTTTAAAGTGCATAGGATTGAAACGTCAAATAGGGCTCTCCACCAGCAACCTCTAAACATTCTACAAGTTGCGTCCATCACTCCAAATGTAGAACTTAACGTCACATACGAGACTTTTTAGCTTGTCATTTTTGCTTCACAGTATCTCCTTTGAAGCAATCATAACAGTTGCTGAGTTTCATGGAGATGTAATAAGGTAGAGGCACCCAATTTTGATTGGCCACCCAATTCCGATCAGTAGAGTATGCATGGCATGGTGCATGAAAATGACAAATGCTTGAAATTGTGCATGAAGTGACCCAAAACGGATAGCTCAAAATTTGAAAACACCAGGCATTATTGGCATTGGGTCATGATGTGTGCAATTTTGGGTTGCTCCAGCTCAATTGAGCTCTCATTGGTGGCATTGCCTCAAAAGTCGAACAAGACCGATCGGCATTGTGTACCCTCCATGAGTTGGCTATCCATGGCATGTCCTCTCTCTTTTACTCACTCTCACTTGTAGTCATTGGACAAAGGAGGGCACTAAATCTCACCTACTCTACAGTTTGATTATAGGCTCCGGTGGTTTATGGGCTTTGAAATTCTATATCAATTCCAAATCTTTGTGATTAAATTTGAAAAAATATTTGTTGAGTTTCATTCCTAATTCCGCATCTTTCTACATAAATGTTTTTGACATTTAATGTCTTTTGAGTCCCCAACTGGCTTAAGTGATTGGAATTGGGTGCCTCTACCTTATAGGATAATAACAACTAATACTTATAGAATTTAATACTGATAATCAAAACATTTATAGAAATAATGCTTTAAAAGTCACAAAATCAAAATGTAAGGTTTATAAAAATAAATGATGAAAGTACAAAGGATAAAACATAATTTGACTAAACCAATCAAAAGGAATAATCAATATTGTAGTACTTTGACAAGATTCTTCCAACTAAACTATGTGAAAGAAAGAGTCTATAGTGGTTTGGTGGGAATCTTCCAAACGATGAGATAAAACTTCCTTTTTAAGTACTTGAATGGTCCTAATGTGTGATAGAACATCATTTTGGCCTTTGATGAAAGTATTTCTTCAAAATCTCTAAAGCGCGCTCAGCAACACCTAATCCTACAACTTCTTCTACCTCATCAACTACAACCTCATCAACATCCAGTTCTTGCTCATCGGATGGAAGCATATCCAAAAACTCCTCATTGGTGGGTTCATAGAGATTGTTTAAATCAAACACCAGCTCATAATTTAGATATTCATGAGCTTCCATGGCATCGCTCTCCTGAGTATCCGATGACAACACTGTCAATTGATGATGTAAAGTAGCAATTTCATCAACCTCTTTACGCGCCTAGTTTCCTCTATCTCCATTTCAACAAGAACCAAAAGGATACCGGTATGCTTCCAACAATCTTGAATTGTTGATGTAGTCACTCCAATATCCCATGCCTGCTCCACTATAATGATGACTTGGTACAAAAGGAGATTCTTTAAATGAGAGAGAATAATTCACTTATGCACAAAGGGTATGGTATAATATGTGAACAAGTATTAAAATGTATAGCTCTCATGTGGTATTTTGTTGTTTTGTGCAACTTTAACACTTATAGAATCAAAATTACAAACGAGGGAGCAGGACATCTCATAACACTTAACATGTAACACATACTAATCATATGAACATGTACAGATGATTTCAAGGCCGGATCACTCATTTCAGAAAAGCATAAAACTGCCAAAGTGATGATTATCTAAATCTAGTACTTTCCATTACTGAGAATTTTATGTTTGTGGTGGTGATGATTTCAGGTGGAGACGACGGAGGTGATGAAGGTGACGATGATGTTTACTTCGTCTGTGCTTGTGAGGATTTAAGTGCATTTGAATTATTTGGATGAATTTGTAAAAGTTGGGGTGATGGTCTTCAGGTGGGACGGAATATGGTGGAGACAATGGAGGTGGCGATGGAGGCGGTTGTGGTGGCGGCCGTTGTGGAGGAGATGACTAGTCTCTTGATTTTAACATGCTTCATATTACCTTGAATCAAGCATCGTGGTAGCAAAAATGAAAATGAAAGAGATTAGATGAACTCAGTCGGTCCATCGTACATATTCCAATGGCTGAATCTCTATGTAGCTTGATAGCTTTCGTAACCACTTCACTGTCTTGGAACTGATTCAAATAGGTGTACCATGATACTTCACAATCCAGTTGCCCATTCTTTCTTTTATGTTCAAATTTGAGACCAACTGCACCTGTTTTCTCTTTCAATGGAAAATTGCAGTCACTTAGATCAATCAATAGTAGATTACAGGTTTTCGGACACATCCTAGGCAAAGAAAAGTAGTTTGGTATCCTTCATTAACCAACAAGCAAGAAATCCTCACTATTAAAAAATTCTTCACTTGACTAAGTTTTACCAAGTAGTACTCTCTAAGAATGGGCAATTAGTTCAACCAAGAAGTTCTCAATATCCTCTGATTATTGAAGTAAAAAAACCACAGGATTATTCTAATTGCCTTCCACATAAACATTAATTGCAATGGATCATAGTCATGATCAAGCTCTTGACGAAGATCCACAATCTCCAGAACGAGCAGGGCCGCTTCTTGGGCGGCGACTCACACGCCGGAATTGGCTTCAACCTCGGCTCCATCTCTGCTTTAAATTCTCCGTCCACTTCTCGGATGATGATCTTTCCATTGTTGACGCACTCGTCGGAGTTCACAATGAGCGCCTTCCCCGCCTCCTCATCATCGTCGGCTGCCAACGCATATTCCATTTACGTGTCGTTGCAGTCCCATGCACAGTGTAGCTCTGGTTTGTGTCCACTGTTGTCACTTTGATGAAGTAGCGGCAGTTCCCCACCTTCATGTCCAACGCTTTTGAGGTCTGGTTGATAATCTCAGTTGAACGCTCCATTTATCTCCAGAAAATAGTATGAAGTGACTAGATTAGGAAACAAATTTTCTCACCTACCAGCAAAACCTCGTGAAAGGACCTCCTACTAGCTAGTGCATACTAGTTGATTGTGTCAATATGTGCGCTTCAAGTTTCCGCTTTACCTTGGCTATGTCAACAAAAAATTACTATATCAACATGGGTCATGTGCGAGGTCCAGGTTTAGGCTATGAAAGCTGGCTGTATCAAAATGAGAGATTTATGGTTTGCTATCTAGATTCAAGCAGCAGATGAGCAGTGATCCCACAAGTACTTCAACATGCTCAAAACTCCGTTTACAACTTATTGACATAGTGCATTTAACGACACATGATGGATTGCTTAAATTGAACCCATTGAGCTCTTCACCTTGTAACATGGACCAAACTCAAGTCAAGTCGGCTGCAACGCGTCGATCGTTGAACTTTTTGTCGGACTACTTCAAGGTTCGTCGACTGATTTAGTCGGAGAGAACTCAGCATCGATGTGGCGTAAAGTCCATATTTGCAATTCGTGAAATTTTGCATAGGAATGCAAGAAGACAAGAGGTATTTGGGAGTATAGTCTTTATTCTCATCAGACTCATAGATAAAGTGTTACGCCATCTTAAAGAAAACGTTGTCGAATGCAGGCACATCGGGCAACTCCAAAAACTTTTGCTACAACACTCTAGTAAATTTGAGATTTTCAATACTAGCAACTTATTTCATTTGTTTTCATATTGTCAAAAAACATTTCTTGTCTTTAGTGAAAAACGCATTTTATCCCAAGTCAAAGATTTTCACACAATGCCACACATCGTTGGGCAAGGAACCAAGAGAACTTCTTCTTTTCCACACAAAACTTTGAGATCTTCATCTTTTTCACTTTTTTTTTCTATCACAAGACACGGTGAAAACCTTCTTGTTGACTCCTCCAATTAACATTTGAAAACATATTTTGTTTCCAGAAAATGAAAAAGTGAATTGGCGCTTTTTGAACCTCTAGTCCTTGCACATATTTTTAAAAATGTGCTATATCCCTTCTCTATCTGTAAACATTAGTGTACAAGGAATTAATATCATGATCAACATGATGATATCAATTTTAGACCTTGTGTAGTGCAAAACTTGACACCAAGTGAAGTCAAAGTCGGCTAATCCATATAACGCAGTAATAAAAATGAACAATTTCTCCTACTTCAAACATTGTAATCTTTGAATCCGTGCATTCAAAGTTGATGAAATTTTCTGAGTACGTTATTAATTAAGTGCTAAATGCGATCCTACGGTCGAAACTAGATATACAATTTTTTTGCCTTCCTTACTCATTGCACTAGAATTAACAGCTTTGAAGTGGTTTTGGTGTGAAATTGTGAAGGAAATTTAGGGATTAAAATCAATAGAAAATAGTATCTCATGCCAATAGTCACCGAATAGAGAAAAGAGGGTGATGTGATGGAGTCTATAATATTGCTTCTTGTATTACCAAGTTAACCTTTTTATTTAGGTTTTTAGTTCCATTCATCTGCTATTGCATTTTTTACCTAGAATTAACTACAACACAATTTTAATATAGCAATAACTATAAACAACTAACATTTGATCCAAAGATTGTTCCCCAACCACATGATTTGTTTAGAAATATGTGAATCATCTTTAACCCTAAGTGTCTCTCATTACAAAAGTGCCTATTGCCAGAACTCATTAAATATCAAATAAATCACTATAATTTTGTGAGAAGAAAGTAAATTGTGAAGCAATGGAAAGAAGTACATCCAAAACCAAATTCGGTTTATTTATATATATATATATATATTTTTTAAATTTTTTTTTGTATAGACGTTTAAGTTTCATTTTCAAATTTTGCTTTAGCAATTAAGGGTTGACATGTTGTATGTACCTTTCCTATTTACTTTGAAGCATAAAGAAAAAATATATCAATAGTTAGAAAATCCTTTAGTGAAAGCTTAAGTCTTTCTGAAAAAAATGTACAGGCTTTAACCTTTAAAGAGGCAAAGTCCTAAAATGGGCCTTTTTAAATCTTGGGCACGATTGTGTGGTTGCAATATATATATATTCATAATTTTGTATTTGAATCTTGTATGAAGATGCCAGGAGGTAGAAGCTACATGAGAATATACATATAACATATTTTTTTCATGGGACCTATAGATAAATTGTATTTTAAGTGATTTTGGTCAACAAAGAATTAATAATGAAGGTCTAGAAGGAACCAAATCATGGATACCGTAGTGGTACAGAACTTATAACATTTAAATGCAAGAATTGACACCAAGTGAACCCAAAGTTTGCCAAACTTCTATATGTAAGAAAAATGACCTTTATGTTCCCTTTAAACTCTAAAATCTTCCTATTTGTGCAACCAAAGTATTGCGAATACTTATAAAACTTATGGTTAAAGATGAAATCAATAATTTTTAAAAAAATTCTTCATATTAGAGTAGGTAATTTGAAGTGAATTTTGTGAAGTTTTGACAAGAATGTTTGGGGTAAAACAATTGAACCTTGACAACGACAATATAGAAATTGCAACAAAATATCAAGAATATGATTAATCATAAATTTTATATATATGTGCTATTGGAGATAAAAGATTAGTGAAGGAAGGAAGCCTATATTGGAAAAAACTAAAATAAGGATTTCAATATTTTCACTAGAAGGAATCTAAAGTTTACTTGTATTTACTATCGTAAAAGTGTGGTTCACTAGTGTCTACAGGTTGACCCTTATCTTCAATTAATATGGTGGTAGGAATATTATTTTGAAAATTAGTTTAAACAAATAACATTAAGAGTAGTGTACGTGGTAGAAAGATATTTGCAAAATCAAAACCACATATCTTTGCCAAAATAAGGTCCTATGTGAATCATATTCACACATGAATCTATTTAACTACTACCGGTATTTATACATTGAAACTTCAAAACAATTGCCCATGAATCTCAGCTTCAAGGTAATTATTTTATTCTTACTATATAATAAGTGTGGTGGCACGTATATCAGGTGAGGCAAAAATCGGGTTAATAAATGGGGTGTTCACGGGCTCTCATCTCCTTGCACGCCATCGCTGCCCGAGAGCGTCACTAAGCACACTTAAGCCTCGCTTCACACATTTGCTTCTCCTTTGCATTTATCTGTTGTTGCACATCATAGGTTGCAAGCTCGCATGGTAGATGTGTGCATGGTTGAGTAACAACAATGGAGTAGGGGCAAAGTTGTACGCTTATTGGAAGCAATCTTGTACTGGAGAATTCAACACAATGCATTGGAACACAATGTGTGGGTTTTAATTTGAAGCGGGTATTGGGTCGATCACCTTTGCTGATCTCAATATAGTGTACATATCATGACCATGAATATTCCATTAATCATATGCTTCTATAAAGATGAACTCTTATCATATACAAATTTTGTTCAAATTATCTAACTTTAGATTATCTGTTGGAGACAACGAGTCTTTCTCTTCACTATAAAATAAGTGCACAAATGGGTATATCACTAGGTAAAATCAATGGTTCTCCCTAGTGATATACTCTGGCCGGCCTAATGTGTCGCCTTTGAGACCAAGCTCGCTCTGTGGAATCGATGACATGCCTTATTCCAAAGCTTTATACTAAGATCACAACAAGTCCAAAAAGAACCTTCTCTAGCTGACACCACCATCTTACTCTTCGTAGTTCCCTTGGAGCATGGGCCTGTGAACTTTTGGCCCAAATCGGCGAGGTGTTCTGCTACAATAATGACATGCATCACAGACGCATAGAAACACACCAAAATAGTGGTTGTGTTTCTCAGCCTCACAATATTGGACGTGTTGTTTACTTGTAGAGGACCAAGTGTCCGTTTGGAGGACAAATATTTTCACTTTGAATGCAATTATCATTCAATTTGGTATGGTCAAAATTCACAATTTTCTCACCTATCTTCGGTAACTTGCGAGCTATATTAGCCTATCTTCGGTAACAAAAAATAAACATGGAAAGAAATAGAGTTGCTATGTTGCTCCATTGAGGACAACATGACAATATACTAGTTTGTCATAAGTGATGTAATAGATTTTTTTTGAAAATCATTCTTGAAGATGAAAGAAATGATAAAGGCACGGTGAGATTTAAATACGGAATAAAAGAGAGTATTAGAAACTTCATACTTTTCTTTCTTGCACCAATGAAATGCATGGCAATCAATGCTCTTGGGCCCTACCCGTTGCAAGCTAAGGCTCCCCCATACTACCCTACGTTCTCAAAGAATTACCAATAGTTCCCCCCACCTTGTGCATGTGGTCCCAGTTACTAACATAAGAAATAAAGCATAGGATGACCGAGTTTAATATCAGGAAAACTCTAATGACAACCTCCATTACTTCTCTAAAATCTAGGAAGGGTAAAGAAGGCAGCGGTGATAGGCCAGTGCTGGGCTTTTGGGGTCGTTCGGCCTAAACCCGTGCCCAATCTCTTTCACCCATCGCATCCAAAGTCAACATTCCGGATTTGTTTTAGTCGGAAGCTTACCGACAGTTTTCTGTCACGATCCATTCAAGTTCAACTTTCGCACGCACAGGTTTCATCGATGACTGAAATTTATAGGGACAAAACCTCAGAGCGTGTCTTTATTAGGTTCTCCTGAAATCAGGTCTTTACTTGCTTATAAAAGCTCGTTAACTTTGACCTCATAGATTAAAGGATTATATTGATTGAAGTGAGGAAAACATTCCTTTTTCTTTCTTGTCTTAGGATTTGCACACTTTGACTTCACTTGGTGTCAAGTTTCTGCATCATATAGACTTTTATACCATCAGGTTGAACGTAATGTCAGTTGTTAGAATTAGTTGAGAGGGGTGGCATATTCAAAAAAATTGTGCAAGAAGTTGAGGTTGAACACTTGCTGATCAACATGTTCATCTTTTGAGAATTGAATTTGTTCCTAATTGAGAATCCAAACGAAGGTCTATACTAGATTATGTTGTAGTAAAAATAGAAATGGAAACATCGAAAATCTCTACTTTATGAGTGGAAATGGTTTTTTTGCACAGTATCCTAGTGGAGAATCTGTGAAAATGTTTGACTGCGATTTAAAGGAATTTTGTACCGTGGCAATAATTTTTTTGGACTCTTTGAAAAGTCTCTTTGCTCATTTGCATAAAAGATGTCAATGTTTGTAGTTTACATGCTTCCAACAACCAGCATCCACCTTACAACAGAGAACAAAATTCACTCGCAACCACTCGTAGCTGTTGCTAAAGGCAGGTGGTGAAGCCAACAAACAGAGACCGGAGCGTTTACTTCGAGAACGCAAAAAGCCAATGAGATACAGACGAGGCTCTTGCGCTCAGAGTAGACACCGGCTACATGAGCTCAAATAATTTGGAGCTTGATTGAACTTCAAAATTTTAGAGCTTCCTTCACAACGATCATGAGGTTTGACTGCGAAGAAGGCGTCCAAACTAAAACTTCCTTCGTTTCTGACGCAGATTACAGTGAGTACGATTGGAGTGCAAATGAGGCACACGAGCAGATCCATGTGGCTGCTCTTCCAGAAATCTTAGGAATTGTAGCTTGACCATCATCAGATGCTGTTGCCACCAGCCTGCGATGGATAGTATCACTCCGTCAATGGTAGTGGAAATCGGATCCGTGTATGTGCAAGAAGCCCGTTATATGCAAAATGTGCTAATTCAAGCTGGAAACTAGTGCTGATTTTGGCCATCGTGGTCTTCAAAAGATCAGCTGCAGTGAAGCGTGGTTGATGCATCTATTAAGCCTGGACCGTTTGGAGGTACACTATCTGCTTCAAGATCTCACTGTTGTTGCAAGCTTGCTTCATGTTTCTTGATAGAGATTCTTGTGCCTCTAGTTCCTTTGATGACGATGAAAATTGTGCTAGCTTCGGTTCTGCTGTAGTTACGGTCGAAGTTGGTCATGAAATTCCATATATCAGGTTTGATTCCCCCTGTAAATAGAGGTTATGTAGATAACAATGGTTCTCATATAGTGTCTTATAGAGAGCTGGATACTCTTATAAGCTCTGATGTTACCGGATTTTGAGTTGCTGAAATTTACAGGGACAAAAATGACTTTATAATCTTCTTATACAGGTTCGTATAATACTAAGTACTATTTTCTGAGTTGAACTTTTACTTCGTGAAATCTGTCACAAGGTTTTTAAAACTTGCCAATCCAAATGTGCTTTTTTTGAGAACTGAATCTGTTCTAAAATGAGGATTCAAACGACCTAAATGAAGGTTTATACTGTAGTGGTAAACACAGAAAGGTTTATACATCTTGTTGTAGCAAACACAGAAACCAAAAATTCAAAATTTCTACTTTTCATGGAAATCCTTTTTGGGAAAATGTTTGATTACACTATGATGGAATTTTGCCTTAAGGGCAATAAATTTTTTGGACACTTTCAAAGAAAATAATTTGAGAAATCTCAATGTCTGTAGTTTACATGCTTCAACAACCAGCATCCACCTTGCAACGGAGAAGAAAACTCACTCGCAATCACTCGTAGCTGATGCCCAAGATAGGTGGTTAAACTAACAAACAGAGACCGGAGCGTTTACTTCAAGAAGGCAATATGCCAATGAGATACAGACGAGGCTCTCGCGCTCAAATTTTTAGAGCTTCTTTCACAAACGATCATGAGATTTGGCTACGAAGAAGGCGTCCAAACTGAAACGTCCATAGTTTGTGACGCAGATTACACTGAGTACGATAGGTGTGCAAACGAGGCAGATGAGCAGATTCATATGGCTGCTCTCCCAAAATCTTAGCAATTGTAGCGCGACCATCAGTCGCTGTTGCCACCAGCCTGCGATGGATAGTATCACTCCGTCAATAACAATGGAAATCGGATCCGTATATGTGCAAGAAGCCCGTCAGATGCAGATTGTGCAAGTTCAACCTGGAAACTAGTGCTGATTTCGAAATAAACAAAATCAAGTGATGAAGCATTCGAACCCAACCTCCACTTCTGACTGCATGCCAATCCGCCTAGAGGTTGGCCTCAATGTTGGCGTTGTCTTGGGGAGCATCTGCAACCGTAAGAGGACAGTATGACGAAAACCGTAAGAGGACAGTGTGACGAAAACACGAGAACCAAAGAGCGGTACCGAACAAGCACGCGAGAGAGGACGAAGAGAGGAGGGAGAGAGGAAGAAGAGAGGAGGGAGAGAAGAGTGAGGGATGAAGAGAGGAGGGAGAGAAGAGTGAGGGATGAAGAGAGGAGGGAGAGAAGATGAAGAGAGGAGGGAGAGAAGAGTGAGGGAGGGGACTCCTTGTTGCATCCACGTGGGCGTGAGCAACGTGGAGTTCAATATTGAATAATATATAGAACCTCTTTAGAAACCATGTGTATCAGCCGGCAAGGAGGAGGGAGAGAGGAGCGAGAGATCTGTTATCAGCTAGCAAAGAGGAGGGAGAGAGGAGGGAGACAGCAGCAAGAGAAGAGCGCGAGTGCGTATAAACGATCTTGACTCTTTTCCTCACTCCACAGCTCAACCTTATTCCACCTCGAACGAAGATCTGACCTTATTACAGTCATGGCAAAGTTTTGAGTGAATTCGTTACCACATGCTATACAAACTGTGAGCTGAGAGTTGAGTTCATAGCACATACTGACCTGGAACTAGTCCCAACCATTTTCCAACGATTGCAATGAGCTTCCACAGAAGCACCTTGAGGACATTGCCCACTGGAGCACCAAGGGCTGTGCCTATGATACTCGCCAAAACTGCCATCAAGAAGGGGTTCATGGCCGCAAGTAGAGCTTCCAAGTGAAGCTGCACAAACACGTCACACGGAGGAGCCTTTTCAGAAGTTTACTGATTACAATGCAGCAAAGGCTCTGATTGAGATTCTTGGATGAATTCAAGAAGCTTACAAAGAGCAGGCATGCACGGAGGCCAAAGTACTAGACCTCCACTAGTCAGAGACTACACAAACCGCTCAAGAAGCTGCAAACTACTCGTCCGACTACCATAATTGCTCCAGTCAGGAGAAGAGATTAGCACCCTAGTAGAGTGGCAGCACTTAAGGTTGCCCGACTAAACTCATAGAACGATATTGATCTACATAAGTCTGGCATACACTGAGAGTACATAATCGGTGAAAACATCCACACTTGCTATTACTGATATGGATGTCAATTTGTTCTGCATCGCTGATTTACCGGTTACAGTTTGCCCTCCGCCATTGAGTGTGAACATAATTGATATTTTGTTATGAATAATATGTCTCCATTAACATTTTTGACATTGTAAGAAACACTATTCATAAATGTATGTAAAATGTACATTATTACAATGAAATTTCTTTTTTGAATGATGATGTATCATAAGTAGACACAAAATTATGATATTTTGCACTTTTCTTGATTTCTACTCTTTTTTGCCACAAGAAATCATGGTAATCGTCATGTTCACCGTTTGGATTAAAATCCGTATGGATAAATATTTGAATTGTACTCACCCAAAAACAGATTTAGTTTGTGTGATTTTGGACCCCTTTCGTTGCACAATTGTTTTGGATATGTTGAACAGTGCCTTTAATTTTTTTGGACAAGTACCTTCCATTATATAAAATGTGATGGTAAAGAGGGGCAACTTTGCATGGTGTAAAAATTACATTTTATTGAAATGAACTTAGAATGCTGACCTTGTAAAATCAGGGTGCAAAATGACGATTGAATCAATCTTAGATGCAATAATCTTCCAATCCGTGCAGTAAAAAGTTATATCAAAGATTTGATATTTTCTTCTAGTAGTACATGACAAGATTCTATGGTTAAAAGCATAATGCAATCATTATTTGCAATTGTGTTGTATTGGACATCTTGACAATAGATTTGAAGTTCTTTTTCCATTTACATGTGGTCCTTTAGGGACTATGAGAATCAACACATTTTGACATCACTTGGTGTCAAGTTTTTGCATTACACAAGGTCAATATTTTACAACATTATGTTTTATATAATATGGATTGTATCAAATTTTTCAGGAAGAAGGTAGGTATTGCATATCAAAAATTTGATGCATGAATTTGAGGTTCAAAAATTGCCAACACACATGTTAAGTTTTAAGGATTGAATTTGATCTAGGATGAGAATCTGAATGGTCAAAAGAGGGGTTACGCTACATCTTACAGCAGTAAAAATAAAAACCAAAAAATATGAATTCCCGAATTTCCACGTGGAAAAGAAGAAGCTTTCAAGGTATCCTACCCAATAGAGTGTGCAATTGCTTTACTTGCAATAAACTGAAAATTTGCAGTAAAGACAGCAGACTTTTCTTGACAATCTTTTAAAACAAAATATTACTTATTTGTATGAAAAATCTCAATGTTTATAGAAGGTTGTAGTAAAATTTTGAACTTGCCCAGAGTCCCCAAAATTTTAGAATAGAATAAATTTTATTCTAGAAGTTCAATTTGGAAATTTTTTTGTAATCCTAAGAAGGTGCTACTACACTATATCTTCATTATAAAACTCACAAATTTGTACTGAAAATTGACATCGAAGGATTTTACCTAGATTGGCAAGAGTCCCAAAGGGACAAATTTTCAATATTTAATATGAAAACGATGTCAAGCTTGAGATGAGTTTCCTTGCGCACCTTCTTTGAGAACTCAAAGCTCTACAGCTAGACAACAAGGGTATCATGTTGAAGACATTCCTTGTGAAAATGTTGCTCCTCTTTATAAACAATAACAAAGTCATAGTTGATGACTATTCAAGCTTCTCACCAAGTGAGCATCACAGTGAGTGGATCATTCCTTACCACATGGAATTTGAAACATTGACATCTTGCCCTTTGCCCCTAAATTTCCTTGACAATCTCACACGAAAAGCACTTCAAAACTGTTGATTCTACTACCATGAGTAAGGAAGGAAACAAAAAGTTTTATTTCCAATGTTAACCTTAGGATCTTAATTAAAAACTATTAAGTAGCATACTCACAAAATTTCATCAACTTTGACCGTTAGGATTGATAGTGTTTGAAGTTGGGAAAACGGTCCATTTTCATCCTTACGTTGAGTGGATCAGCTGAATTTGACTTCACTTGGTGTAATATTCTTGCACTACACATGGTCTAAATCCATTACCATCATGTTAAGCATGATAGTGTTCCTTGCACACCAATTTTTAGAGGTAGACCAGGGGTGGAGGTTCAAAACTTGCCAATTCACATTTTGTATTTTTGTGAATTTAATATGTATTAGAATGATAATCCAAATGGTTAATTAGAATTTAGAAGGTACCCACCATGTTGTTTTGGAAAAGATTATAAGTAAAAATTGTGAAGATCTCTGAGTTTTATGTGGAAAAGAAAAAGTATTTTTGGTACCTTGCTTAACAATGTATGACATTGTTTGAAATTGTTCGACTTGGTTTAATATGCTATTTTTCACTAAAGACAATAATTTTTTCAGACAATATGAAAGGAAATTATATCACTTTCTAGTATTAAAAATCTCACATTGAAAAAAGTGTCCTAGTAAAAGTTTTTGGAGTTGCCCTACTTGCCCACACAAGAGAAGTTTTTCTTCAAAATGGCATAACTTTTTTTCCATAGCTGTGATAGGAATATAAATTAGATTCCCATGTACCTCTTGTCTTCTTGCATCTTTGTACAAAATTTCAATAATTTTAGATATAAATTGCAACCATGAGAATGCGCCCAAGAACCCACCTTGGGACATCTTTCTTTTAGGGGTTAACCCTTTAAAGCTGAGCAACCCGATTTGGGTCGTTTCGGCACGATAATCTAAATAGCAACTGCTACAAGCCACCTCCATGAAAGACTTAAACTATGAGAAAGAGGTGGAGGAAGATGGGCATCTATTAAGACAATCACCACAAATATCGGTGCAACCATCGGAGAGTGATAGTGATTTCCATGAATAAGGGTTGAAATGAAATGTGCGTAGATGTTGTTCTACATGATCTAGAATGCTTGTAGATTCTTGCAGGCTAATAAAGCTCATCAACCTTAAAAGGTTAAAGGTGGACATTTTGAAAGGGATCAAATGTAAACATCTTCAAAGGGGTTCCACTCAAAGCATCTGTGACTCAGCCACAGCAGCGAATTGCATGGTAACCCGTATTGGACCAGGTGTCAAAAATGGGCTTTTTGAAAGTTCGGTCATGTTCTTATGGTGTAAATTTCCAACATTTCACTTTGAAATTTTTGTCGTAGAAAGGCATAACTAAGACACTAGCGGGAGAACAATTTTTTCCTAAATCCAACATTTATTGAAAAAGTTAGAGGGTTTTGAATTTCAAATAGGGAGACTGGGCACTTCGGGCACCTCCAAAATCTTTTGCTAGGACACTCTATTGCATGTGAGATTTTCAATACTGGCAAGTAGTATTATTTCCCTTCATATAGTTGAAATTTTTTTTTTTGTCTTTAGTGAAATATAGCATGTTAATCCAAGTCAAACATTTTCACACATTGTCACACATTGTTGAGCAAGGTCCCAGAAAACTTCTTCTTTTCTACATAAAACTTAGAGATCTTCATATTTTTCACTTTTTATTTCTCCCACAGCAAGATGTAGTGTCAATGTTTTTATAGGCCCTTCCAATTATCAATCTAAAACATATTAATTTCACAAAATATTAAAACGTGAATTGGCAAACTTTGAACCTCCACTCCTTGCACAGTTGTTTTCAATATGCTTCATCCCTCTTCTACCTCTAAAAAATGGTGTATAAGGAACCAACATCATGCTTAACACGATGGTAATGGATTTAGACCTTGTGTAGTGCAAAAATTTGACACCAAGTGAAGTCAAAGTCAATTGATCCACTAAAGGCATGGAAGAAAATAACCCATTTGCTTGCCTTCAACACTATAATCTTTCAATCCTTGAGGTTAAAGTTAACAAAATAGTGTGAGTATGTTACTTAACCCCTAAAGGACCACGACCACTTTGCTCTAAAACCAGTCCAAAACTATCACTGCCAAAAAGAGTCATGAAAATCACATTATATAGTGAATTTCGGAATTTCAACCGTAAGATCTTAAAATAGACTTCATTATGAACATTTTGTTTAATTTTGGTTGCAATCCACCGCACGGATTGATAGATTCTAGTGTTTGAAGTCAAAACAATGGTTCATTTTCTTCCCTGCGTGCAGTAGATCAACAGACTTTGACTTCACTCTGTATCAAATTTTTGCATTGTACAAGGTCTGAATCTCTTACCATTGTCTTAAGCATGATGTTATTTCCCAACACACCAATTTTTAGAGGTAAAAAAAGGGTGTAGCATATTAAAAACAAGTGTGCAAGGAGTGGAGGTTCCAAAATTGCCATTTCACGTTTTCTTTTCTAGTGAACTACGTATGTATTCGAATGATAATCCAAACGGTCAATAAGAAGGTTTTCACCACATATTGTTGTTGAAAAAATAAAAATTGAAAAATATGAAGATCTAGGTTTTATGTAGAAAAGATGAATTTTTTTTCACCCCTTGCCCAAAAATGTGTGAAAATGTTTGACTTGGAATAAAATGCCTTTTTACACTAAAGAAGTTTTTTTTGGAAAATTTCTAAAAAAAGAAATATTCTTTATATGTGTGAAAAATCTCAATGTCAATAGAAACTTTTGTCAAAATTTTTGGAGGTGCCCGGAGTCCCACTTTTGGCTTTAAGTGGTACTAACTTCAAACCACAGATCCAAAAATATATATAAAAATCTCTCCACGAAGTTCTTATCAGATCCTATCTTGAAAAAAAAATTCAATTAAAAAGGATTTTTTTTCAAATTGTAGGTACATGCCCAAAATCCAAAATGACACGGGGATGTTTGGTCCCTTAGAGGTTAACAAGTCTTATTCGAGATCCTACGGTCAAAAACAGACAGAAAAGAAAAAGTTCTTGTATTCTTTTTCATTTAATGCACTAGAATCCAACAATTTTAAAGTGTTTTTGGTGTGAAACTGTCACGGTACCTTAGGGGTTAAGAGAAAGAACATGACATGAAGACTTCAGCAATCCACATTAGTTGGTGAAATAGGTCACACAGATTCTCCTCCTCGCTTCCTCTTCTTTCACAAAGCCACAATCATTGCCTCCTCCCTCACTCCTCCCTGCCAACTCCCTTCATCCTCTTCTGCAATCGTTGTCCAAAAATGCGACTCAATTTTTCTACATGCAACTTCTGTAAATTGAGCCACAAATACCTCATAATCCACTGCCCTAAGGTTATCTTCCCTCCCTCCTCTCTTCCTTGGCTCCTCTCCAGCTCCTCATCCAACTCAATGTGTTGAGATAGCCTAAAATAGCCTAGCTACTCTTACTTAAACTCCCGGGTCCACTGTAGTTAGGCGGTATTTATGAGACTTACCTACCTAATTAGGGTAGGTAAATAAACTTACCTACCTAATTATGGCAGTCTTGATTACATCGCCCACTACTGAATTAGGTGGCTGATTGGCTATTAATGCCACCTAACCACCTCTTAAGTATATAAGAGCTGACCTCACCCGGTCAGAGCTCTCTTTCATGTGGACATGGTGGTGTTGTATATTGTCCTCTCCTAACACGTTATCAGCACTGGATAGCTCATATTCCTAGAAAGCACAATTCGTTTCACTGTTCATTTTTCTGACACACTCCGAATCTGCACTACAGTTGTTTAGACAGAAGACTTTATTACCAAGAGATTGAGCGGCCGGAGTGACGTCAGCTTTTTAGGAATCCCCCACTAGAGCCATAGGCACACACCACCTCGCGATGGCGACGGTGATAAAACCAAGAGAGACACTAACCACCCCACTTTTCTTCGACCCACTTGAGGCAGACGGCTCGAATTACCTTAATTGGTACGTCGATATGAAGACCTACTTGAGCGCGGAGGAGCTGATCGTCACGCTGGAGGGAGAGCCCGAGGCGGAGATACCAGCCACCTACAAGTGGCAGACGCTTCTCATCATCCGGCGACACATCGATGCGTCCCTGCGTCAACAATACATACAGGTTGAAGATCCGGCGGTACTCTGGTCAGCATTGGAAGCGCGCTTCAAGCATGAGGAAACGATTTTCCTCCCCCAAGCCCGCAGCGACTGGCTCAGTCTGCGCGTACTGGATTTTCCGAATTTCATCGCGTTCAACTCCGAACTACACCGCATCGTCGCGCAGCTTCGCCTCTGCGGCGACACGGTTACCGACATCGACTTAATCGATAAGACCCTCTCAACTTTTCCCCCCGCATGTGCTATTCTAGCTCAGCAGTACCGTAACATGCGATTTACACAACATTCGGAGCTTATGTCATATTTGCTTTTAGCTGAAAAGCAGCAGCAGATGCTCCTTAAAAACGCCGAGGCGCGACCTGCGAAGGAGGTTCACACAAGCGAAGTAAAGGAGAGCCGCAAGCAGCCCAACTCGACGACGCCGTCGAAGTCGACAAACCCCAGGCGAGAAACCCACAGCGCGGAGGCTCCCAGGCGACGATCCCGAGGCGATTGGCGCCCCCCACGTCGTGATCAACAGCAATCAGACAAGAACCCGAGGTACACACATCGACCCGATAAGTCGACAAGTACATCAGGGAGTGGATCGCGAGGGTCATGTCACAAGTGTGGTCGTCCAGGGCACTTTCTTAAGGATTGTCGAGCGTCACAATATATCGTCGACATGTATAGAGAGTTAAAGTCCTTAAGGGAAGGAAAGAGAGAAACCCATACTCTCGATGCCCCCTCCCTTACGCTAAACGATGTCGACCCAGAAAACTATATGGTACAGTTTGGGTCACAACCTAGCAAAGCGAGAGTTGCTTTGTTAGACAGTGCGTCCACTCACACCATTCTCCAAGACCCGGCGTTCTTTGAGTTCAGAACTAGGAACGAGCCGTGGCAAACTTGTGATATAATCACCATCGCAGGCAAGCGGACCTTTAAATTCCGCGAGGGCCGGGCAAACATAGTCTTGCCCGGGGGAGCCCCCCTCACCTGCAAGAGGGCAATGTATGTCCCGGATGCCCCCCGGAGTCTGATCAGCTACCGGGATTTACGGGCCAATCAAATCCACGTTTCTACCGCGGTAGGAATTGATGATGAGGTCCTCGAGCTACGGCAAGGCGAGAGACTCCTTGCCACCGCACACGCGGGAGCCACCGGCCTGTACGAGCTGCCCCTTGTTGGCGCTGTACCTAGCCCCGCTCGTAAGAGTGAGGAAGAGGATGGCGGACGTAGATCCCCATGCCTACCCCTGAAAGGGGTGCGGATGTCCTTTTTGACAACCAGCACGAAGGCTGATGTTTGGCATCGCCGGCTGGGGCACCCTGGGACGACCATGATGAGAAAATTGGTCCCGACCTTAGTCGATCACGACCTCTGCACACGGGACGCGGAGCGCGTAGAGGAGTGCGCGGCGTGTATACAAGGTAAGCTCATCCGCCAGCCGTCGCGATGGACGCTCCCGACAGAAATGCCCGCCCCGCTGCATCGGCTCCACGGTGACATATGTGGGCCGATCAACCCAAAATCAGGTCAGTTCCAGTACTTCTTTGTCTTGGTCGACGCATCGGGTAGACATGCTGAGGTTTCCCTGCTCACAACCCGTAACATGGTTTTTCCTAAAACCCTAGCTATGATTATCCGGTTTAGAACCCATTTTCCCGATAATTAGATTTGTTTTCTTAGGATGGACAACGCCTTAGAGTTCAAATCACAAGCTTTTGAGGATTTTTGCACCGCAACTGGTATATCACTCACATATTCAGCCCCTTACGAGCACTCACAAAACGGACTAGCAGAAGCCTATATCAAAAAGATCCAACTGATCGTTAGGCCCCTCCTAATACACGCTAGCTTAGCACCTGAGTTCTGGGGTCACGCCGTCTTACACGCGGCCGTCCTGCTGCGCCTAAGACCCACACTATTACTCACACAGTCACCCCTCGAGATGGCGTCCGGTCGGACACCGAACGTAGCCCACCTCCGTACCTTTGGCTGCGAAGTGTGGATCCCAGCCCCCGAACCCCAACAGAAAACCATCACCCCTCATAGAAATCGAGGGATTTACCTTGGTTATGATTCCCCCAGTGTTATTAGATATAAACTGATCAATAGAGATGATATTCACAAAGCTCGGTTCCAGAATTGTAAGTTCATAGAAACTAGATTCCCGAGTGCCCAAACCAAAACCAAACATAGCAATCTAAACTTTAGATCACCAGAAACCTTGACCCTGAATCCAGATCCTCGTACGGCGTTAACCGACTCAGAAGTTAGAAAGATTTTAAATCTCCAGAACCTCGCCGAGAAGATCCCAGATGGCTTCTACTCCGGTCCCCGGATAGTTCGTAGCCCGGTCCCCGGATCAGGAAATCCCGCATCAGAACCCGTTAAGAAACGGAAACTAAACCATACACCCCGTTCCCGGGCACCCACAGTATTAAACACCGAACTAGAACAGCCCTGGGACGACGTAGAAATGTTTTTGTCAAGTCTTGCGACCCTGGACTCAGATCCCCTTTCATTAAAACAGGCCCAAAAGAGTGACGAATGGCCCCAGTGGGAAAAAGCCATAGAAGCAGAATATAGTTCCCTTAGAAAACGAGGAGTTTTCGGACCACTAGTGACCAATCTGCTAGATAAACCAATTGGACACAAGCTAATATTTACACGCAAACGAAACGACCTAGGGGAAGTCATCAGATTTAAAGTAAGATTAGTCGCCCAGGGTTTCACCCAAAAACCCGGCATAGACTTCGAACAAACTTACTCCCCCATTATGGATAGTACATCCTTCCGCTACCTTCTAAGCTTAGCCGTCCAGCTTTCCTTAGAAACCCGCTTGCTCGACGTGGTGACAGCATACTTATACGGCGACCTAGACGCCGAAATCCATATCCAGCCTCCTCCCGGATTTCTCCCCGATCAGACCAAGCCTATCCCTGGAAAATATTCTGGTCTCAAGATCAGAAAGGCACTTTATGGCTTGAAACAAGCCGGCCGAGCTTGGTATCACCATCTCAAAACCTACCTACTGTCGCAGGGATTTACAAATGACCCCGCACTTCCGTGCATATTTGTCCTCAGAGACACGACGGGTTTTGTAATTCTTGCAGTTTATGTGGATGATTTAAATTCAATAGGCACCGTAGCGCTTAGCGCACGAGTTGAAAAGTTACTCACAGACAAATTTGAGATGAAAGTGCTAGGCCGTACTTCATTTTGTTTTGGCCTGCAAATTCAACACTATCCAGATGGAAGCATCCTTCTACATCAGCAGACCTACGTGAAGAAGCTTTTGCTGCTCTTCAACATGGCCGACGCCAACGCGCTGTCCGCCCCAATGATCGGGAAAAGTCGCACCGACGAGGACCCTTATTGGCCAGCAGAAGAGGAGGAAGAGGAAGTGGATCGGCCCAAGTATTTAGCAGTTGTTGGAGCGCTACTCTATTTGGCGACCAACACCAGACCCGATATCTCCTTCGCCATGAGCGTGCTTGCTCGCCACAATCAAAAGCCAACCGATAGACAGTGGCGAGGAGTTAAGCATCTCCTACGGTATCTGCGAGGGACGACAGACCTCGGCCTCCACTTCCACAAAACCAAGTCCAGCGCCATCACCGGCTATGCCGACGCCGGATTCAAGACGGATCCAGCCACGGGCAAATCTCAGACAGGCTACGTATTCATCAAGAACGGAGCGCCGATATCCTGGCGATCAACCAAACAGACGATCACGGCCACATCAACCAACCACGCGGAGTTAGTCGCATTTCACGAAGCATCCCGCGAAGCGGTTTGGATCCGCACAATGCACTACACCATCTTCAAGATGAGCGGTATTTCACACCAGGAGGAGCCGATCACTTTATTTGAAGACAATGCAGCTTGTATTGAACAGGTTTCTTCTGGATTTATTAAGGCCGACCGTGTCAAGCATATCAGCCCTCATCTATTCAGTTACACACAAGATCTAATCGAAACACGGCAAATTCAAGCAAAGAAGATTGCTTCAGCAGAAAATATTGCGGACGTACTTACGAAGGCTCTACCCGCACATCAACACCGCAAGCTGATCAAAGCAGCTGGCATGCGGACCCTCACGGAGTTAGCAAGCGAATAAAGATTGTACTCTTTTTCTGCATTTTTACCGCAGTTTTTTAACGAGAAAATCATTTATTCGAGGAGGAGTGTTGAGATAGCCTAAAATAGCCTAGCTACTCTTACTTAAACTCCCGGGTCCACTGTAGTTAGGCGGTATTTATGAGACTTACCTACCTAATTAGGGTAGGTAAATAAACTTACCTACCTAATTATGGCAGTCTTGATTACATCGCCCACTACTGAATTAGGTGGCTGATTGGCTATTAATGCCACCTAACCACCTCTTAAGTATATAAGAGCTGACCTCACCCGGTCAGAGCTCTCTTTCATGTGGACATGGTGGTGTTGTATATTGTCCTCTCCTAACACAATGCAAGAGCCCACACGAAAGTGGTTCATGTCAGTGCAGCATGACGCCTCTCTCGCTCTGCTCTCGCTCTGCTCTCGCTCCTCTCTCCCTCCTCCTTTCCGGTTGATGCAACTCGAAGAGATTCTAAATAACATTAAATATTAGCCTTAAGACTATCAACGCCCACGTGAATGCAACCAGAAATGGTCCTCCCTTCCTCTCCTCTCCCTCCTCTCTGCCTGCTCCCTTCATCCTCATATGGCGTGCACAGCACCAAGTTTGGGCCCCACTGTACTTCCGAAGCTGAATCTCTGGAGACTCCAGAGGACTTTGCGCACCACTTCCGCTCTTTTTCCTCGCTCCCTCGTTTTCTTCTTCCTCTCTTCGTCCTCTCTTCCCCTCAATAAAGTCGTGACCTTTTCCTCTTCTTTCCCTCCGCTCTTGTTGCTCCTCTCACCGACTCGCCAGCCTCCTCTTCCTTTGCTCCTCTCTCCGCTCACTTCTCCCCGGCCCACGTTTTGGGTTGTCCTTGCGAATCATGGGGCGTTTCTCGACTAGCCAGTTTTCGATAGGGGCCTTCTCACCTGCTTGGTTGCCATGTGGAGAGAGGGTAAGGAAACTCTTTGCGAGCTCCCTCGCTCCCTCGCTCTTCTCTCGCTCTGCCTCTTCTCCTCCTTCACTCCTCACTTGCTCCTCACTGGAGTTGATTTTGCTGTTGTCGCCCTTTTGTTTTACTTTGCTCTCGGAGTCGTAACTTTTTCTGCGCTCTAGTCCTCCTGTGCACCTGTTCTGAGCTCGTGTTGTTTCTTTGGAGTGATGGGCACTGGAGCTTGGTAGGGGATGATAAATCTTTCGAATCTGGACTCTGATTGGAGCGGCTGTGGAAGAACTGCTTCGAAGTGCCGGCCGTTGCGAAGTTCGCTTGCCGCTCTCATTGGCCTTATTGTAAACCAGGTGAGTTGGTTGAAATTTACGTTCCTGGTTATGATGCTTCTTCTTCATTCACGGATCCCTGTGCGTGCATGATCATTGTTTGACGCAATCTGTCACACCTGTTTGACAAGTGCGGCACATAATATACAGACATATTAGTCTCGATTTCATAGTATCGAGATGCATTGGTAGGCATGGAGCCTTTTTCCTGTGTGTGAAGCCAAATGTAGTTGATTCATCGTGCAACCTAAGATATGGAAGTCAAAGTGTCGAACCTTACGTGGTGATCGTTGTGTAGAAATGGAGCACCCACATCATCAAGCAACGTTTGCGGAGCTCATCCTATCTCACCAGATGCAAGCCCAGCAGGCGCAGTATAATCTGGCCTCCGACAATGGGACCGCGCAGCTCAATTCATCCGGAGAGCATTCAAGACCAGTGACCACATCGAGCTTGCTGAATAGCGCCTCCGAGCTCTCGCCTGCGGTTCCACCAAATTATAACAAACGAAAGCGAACAAGAGACTGGGAGGAGGCGGAGACTTCGGCTTTGCTGAAACGCGTGAATATGCCCGAGTTTAGACACCAGAAGCGGAAGCAGTACTACATGAAGTGGGACGCCATCGCTGCAGACATTCAAAGCGCAGTGGGGTCAGATCCTGCCGTGATAACAGGAAAGCGATGCAACGAACGAATGAAGACGTTACGGGGGTGTTATGAGAAGGTTACGAAGGAGAAGGAGAAGAAGGAAGCCGGTGTCACAGAGGAGGAGTGGCGGAAATCAAAAGGGATCGCAGTGGATTGGTGGTACGATGCCATCGGAGAGTTTTGTGGGCCTCGCAAAGGAAAGTTAAAGGACACAACACCAGCAACGGAAACATATGTAAGTTCTGGCTCAGCGTATCTTTCCTGGAAGCGTGGATTTGCAGTTGTCCTAGTCTGAAATGGCTATCCCGATTCTAGTAGATGATTTGAGTTTATGCTGCCTCCAGTCGCGAAAGAACTTGCTGTGGTTATGATATGTCCTGATAGCGTTTAAAGCTGGTAGTCCCGGTGGCTGGTGACTAGAGCGTTTTGCACATTCGTCACTATGTTCTGTGGTGTGCAAGTTTCGCACTCCATCTTGTCTGGCTTTAGTGACATTGTCATCATGGCTCACGGTGCCCCTGGTGGTTGCTGTTGGTGCTGTGGAGCACGCTTTACCAGAGGTCGAATATGTGGGGTGGAGTACGATGTTATTGTCGTCAATGTAGAATGTGGTGGAATGAGAGTGAGATTTGATGGACTGAGAGCTCGTGGGCATTATCTACTCTTATGCTTGGTGTTGCTGTGGATTGTGCAGGCGACACGATTTAATTGCTTGACGAAGTGGCAGTTATCCACACTTCTCGATCTGCATTTCTTTGCAAAATATTTTGTTATTGGTTGGAAGTACTGGGAGTCACAGCCACTGTGGAGGACTTGCGAAAGTCTGTCGAGTGTGCAGAGCCGAACCTGTTTAGCAATCTACGAGGATGTACGTTCTATCAACTTTACTGGCAGAACCACTGACCTTCTTGTTATCAATGTGGTATGAATGCGTGGGCAGAACCTTTTGCTTGTACATGGCCAGGCTCGAAAGATGTGCAGATGATTGCATGAAATTCACCATATGGCAAACCTAGTTCCTCAAAAAAATGCTGTGGTTTTCATGGTTGCAATCTCGCAGGATTGGCAGATAACTTCTTTGGGTGCCTCATTTGGCAGGTAATTGCATTACAGAAAATGGGACTTTTTATGGGGAAATCTGACGATGAAGAGGGCGAAGGATCCGGCGATGATGACGATGTCGATGAAGATCTTGATTCAGATTCATGCTGCTCCTTTTCAGGTCTTCTCGCGCACGAGACATTCTTTCAGAAGGCGGTGGCAGAGAACAGGAATCCTGCGTACGACACTCGCCGGACGTTCAAGGACAACCCCCTGGTGACATTCGATGCAACGTGTGCGCCATCTAGAATCACAATGTTGTTTCTACACGGGTGTAAGGGACTAGAGGTGGTCGATATGAGTGGTTTTCGGCAGCTGCGCTTCCTGTCCATCTTGTATTGTCCGAATTTTCGCGAGATGATTGGGTGGGAATGCCTTGAAGAACTCCGATGCCTAGAAGTATGGGACTGCCCTTTGTACCACGGGTACCCCCTTCTCCAGAAAATGCCGTCTTTGCAAGAATTCGTCTTTTGTAGAGAATGGCTTTTCTTCAGAGAACTTCCAGAGCATGTTGATCGAGGAGGTGAACTGGATGTGAGTGGATGTGTTCGGCTGCGCAGGCTGGAGATCTTCTGTGATCTGGCCCTTTCCTCCATCAGTGGCTTGGAGGGATTGCACTCACTGACTGCACTAACGATTAGGGAATGCGACGCCCTTCGAAAGCTACCAGATATAGGTCACATGAAAGACCTCACTCACTTGACAATAATTCGCACATGCGTGGAAGAGATCAAGGGCGTAGAGAGGCTATCAAGTTTGAAGGAGTTAAACTGTCGTTTCTCAGAGCTGAAGACGCTTCCTGACCTGAGCCACTTGCCTTACTTGCAGGTTGTCAATCTAGAGGGATGTCCATTTGTCAAGGACCCATCCTCTCTCTATTATAATCATGAACCTTCTAGAGAGTTCAACCGTGAGAGCAGATATGTGAATGTTAGTGACACCGAGTGAGATATCTTTGGAAGTGAGATTAAGCCCGGATGCCGGATGGTTTTGGATTTGTTTTGAAACTGAATAGATTGGTGTTGTCAACAATATCCAACAACAATGAGTTGTACAATTTGTAAGAACGGTTCTTTATGTGAATGCATGCAAAAGACTGTGAAGTCCTGCCCTCAAAATACGACAATGTTAGGTCAACTTTGTTTCTATTAATCCAAAGTTTGTAGTAATCTGTATTTTGACTTGAGAACCAAATTTTGGTGGTCTAGGACTTCCAGTAAATCTCTCCTCTATTGAAGAAAGTATAGTTTACACTCATGTATTTCTTCAAGAACAATTTAGGCCAGTTCAGTCATTAATTCTTTGACGAACAATTCCGTGTACAAACAAACGTCTTTTATTCAAGCATCACTGTTCAAAAAAGATATCATGATTTCTATTTGTTTCAAAAACCATGACTCTTTTGTTGATTTTGGAGAATTAAATACACTTAGTAAAGTTGTTTTGTTATAGAATATTATGAGTTAATATGAAAAGCATAATCAATCTAAAGTTCTATGTACCTCCAAATGAACGTTGAAGTGTATACATTTTAAGAGGGAGACATCAAAATTTGTTGTTTTGAGTTGGGCCCTTGTAGAGTACATCAAATCATTTCTTAACCAAAGATGAGTCAAAATAGATATTGGTTCATTTGTTAGAATTTGATTATATATCTAATTTGCTCCATTCGTAGAGCAAAACAAGATTATCTACCCACTAAACATTATGTCACGTACATTTATAATGAATACGGTTATAATTGTATTGTTGCATATTATGGACAAATTTCAAACTTGGCTTTAGTTTTTTTTTAAAAGGCACATGTAATTAGTTGGGTTAGTATAAAATGAAATTGCCAAAAATTAAATATATTTAAGTAGGTAGAATTTGTAAAGGTTGAAGACATCTATGGGAAGGTGGGCTTGAACAAACCTAAAACTTGGTATTACAAACGTAAGGCTCTTGAGTTGTGCTCCAAGGCCTTGACTTCAAACCTCATGGGTGCCAAGGAATATCACATGTAGTAGTATGATTTTTCTTTTGCATTAATTGTTCTTAGAAGGCCAAATTTCTATAGGTACATATTCTAAATTTCGGAGAATGCACTTTGATTCCACCTATGTATTATACTGGAAAAGAACCTATTTCAATGCAACAACTTCTTCTTGCAACATGCACGATCGACTACAAAATCTTCCAAAATCTCCAAACATCTGCAAAAATTTGTACAAGCATGATTGAAGTACTACAAAGGAAAGAGCACAATAAACGGATGCAGACGAGATAAGACTTTGTCGCTTTGTGCTCATGGTTCCAAAGAAAGAAGAAGAAGAAGAAGAAGAACACCGGTTTTCGAAGGAGGCCGGCGTGAATAAAGTGTCCGTTTGTTCCACTACTAAGACCATGCCCATAGGACAAGGAATTAGTAAGCTGGAACTACTTCCCTCTCTCGAGGGTAGACACTATGTAACAAGTAGCCAAAGAACCACAAACCAACCAACCAACCAATAAATTACACACCAAGCAACTAGCCAACGAACCAATCCAAAAAGAAGAACGCCAGACTCTGAAGGAGTTTTGGTCGAACCAACCATAAATCAAACAAGTAGTCAAAAACCTCAAAACCAACTAGTCATGATAAATCAAGGCGGGGGAAGAATTTAAGGGGGGTCCTATGTATCGGGGAGGGTTTGGTTGTTTTTGATTTTGCGTTTATGTAGAAGAATGGACATGGCATATAGAATAGCTATGGTGTTAATGTTTTTAAAGGAGGTTTTAATTGTTTCAATGGGTATCTTGAAGGTGTATACTAGAGTTTTCATAGATGGGATAAAGGTGGTGGCACGAGCGCCGGATGTGATTACAATAAGGGGGTCAATATTCCATCCTAGGGCGATGATGTCGTCAATAAGGGGTTGGTATTTATCTATTTTATTTTGGATTGTTTCTGGGGAAAATCTATCGTTGCAATATGTGAATTCAATGAATTGAATGGTGTAGTCTTGGTTGATGTTATCGGGTGGTGGGTCATTATATGGTAAACCTTTAACACAAAGGATGTCCGGTTTGAGCCTAGCGTTGCAATGACATCTTTGGGTCATACATGAGCATGGGAGTAGCCAAAGGGGGACCATATTTTCTTGTGGATTGTTATTAAAAGTGCCGGCGTTCATTAGTATAAAACATCTTGATTTATTGTAAGAGGTGATTAGTTTTTGGACTTCCCATAGTGCTTTGTTATGTCTTTTAACTATTAGGGAGTGTATGTGGTGGTTTTGGCATTTGAGTAGAACATGTAGCCATGTGTCGGGGTCCGTTGAGGGGCATATGGGGCATGTTATGGATGGAAATCTTTCTAGTCCAAAGAAGAGTTGTTTACGGGCGTTTCCCATGTATTGACCAGTACGGAATTTGATAAGGCATGTTATTTGTGAATCGGTGATGATGGGGTTTTTTCAAAAATTTGTAGAGAGTTCATTGTCTATGTCATTGTTGTTAATCCACTTTTCTATGTTAGGAAAGTTGTCTGTGATTGTGTCAAGATTGTTATGTAGGTCATGTTTTTTGAGGTATTTACTCAGGAATCTAACCGGGCCTTTATCGGGGGTGTTTTCTTTGGAGGGCCAGTCTTCTTTTTGGAAATAGTAAGGGGTGGCATGGGCGTGTTCATGTGGGTCTTTGGCATTTTTATGTGATTTTTCTCTTCCTTCTTTTGCAAGTTTATCCGCTCGTTCATTGCCCTCAATATCAGCATGGGCTCGGACTTTGTGGAGGGTTGTGATTTGTCCTCGTTTTAGTATCATTTGGACCATTGATTCTAGTATGATTTGGTCGGGGTGACTATTATGGAGGGTAGGATGTGTTATTTGGGTGTTTAATAAATATAGTGCGTTAATGCAATCTGTAAATATGTGCACCGGTTCATTGTTGTATTTTGTTGTGACGATTTCTAGTGTTTTATGGATGGCCATTAGTTCTGCTCTAAGGATATTTTGCAGTCCATGTAGTCTTTTGGCTAGTTTGATTTCTTTTGTATCGTTGTATATTCCATAACCGGCTTTTTCTCTGCGCCTAGATCCCGGGCTGATTTGTTCTGGCGGTTTGAAGGAGCCATCAGTATAGTGGCTGTATGTGGGGTTCAATTTTGGTGGGGTGTTAGTTTGATACTCCGGGAGGGGTGGGGGTGATAGGGTGTAATTTAGTGTATTGTTATTGTAGTGTAGTTTTGACCATTTTTTGTTTCTGTTGACGGGTGTTTGCATTGGTATTGATGGGGCCAATTTTGTGAGTATCCGGTGTATGTTTAGAGTCTTTGCTATGGAGGAGAGTTCTTCTAGTTGTTCTTGTGTGCCTAGAGTTTGATTTTGGTGGTGGATGCATATTATTTGTAGAGTGGATGATTCAATTCTGGGTTTTTTTAGATCTAGTGGTATAGTGGGTTCTTCGTATGTTGTTGAGTCCGCTTCGAATAGTGTAATGATGTGTGTATTAGGAAAGGGGCCCGAGTGTGGGTTAGGATTTTGATACGAGTTTTTGTCAGGGGTTATGATTAGGGTGGAGGTGTGGTTTGGGTCATGTTTGGCCGCTAGGCGGGCCCAATGTAGTGCTTGTTGTGTTTCTTCTTCATTGTGGGGGTGGGCCATACCATTACCTATCCATTTGTGATCAAAGGCTTTACCTAGTGATCCGAATATTTTATCTCTTTCAAAGGGGGAGTAAAATTTGTTGAGTTTGGTGGAGCATGTGACGGGGGAGGAGAAGTATGAGTGTTGGATGTTGAATGTGGAGATTAATGAGTTTAGTATAGGTATGGGTAGTGTATATTGTGTAAGTTGAAGGGGGTTATTTTTTGGTATTCTATATTTGTATCTTTGGTATAGCCATATGACTTCGGTTTCAAATGGTTGGGTTGTTGGTTCAATGTTTGTAGGGGTTTGTAGTTTGGTATTGTATTGATTCCATAACCATGTGAGCCTAATGATTGGGATGGTGAAGAGGTGTCGTCCATCTTCTTCGTATAAGTGTGCTTGGTCTTTGTCAATTTTAATTGTGTTAAATGAGGTGAGAATGTCGTTTTCGGGGTTACATTCCGTTGTATAAATGTTTAGTAGGGGGATTATTGTGGGTGGGGTGACGGACCTTGTGTCCTGGGGTTGATTTTGTGGGTGGTGAGCTCGGATAATTTCGGTGTAGAATTTGTGCTGAATTCTTTGGTAATATTGTGTCAATTTATTTGTATTATGTGTAATGGTGTTTTGGTTGTGTCTTGGGAAGAGGTTTCTTTGGGGGAGCCATTTGTTGTAGGTGTAGTCATTGTGAGTCCATTGGCATAGATATCTAGTGTAATTGTTTTCGATTTGGTTTTTATCTATTTTTTCCTTGTATTCGTGGTGTATGATGATGTTAATGGGATATGTGGTGGGGTTTTTAAGGATGTGGTTTGGGGGGTGGGGGTGGTATGGGTGGAGGTGGGGAGGGTGTGTTGATTGTGGGGGGTATTTCTTGGGGTGATGTTGTTGTTTACAGTGATGAATGGGTCTCTAAGTGTATGGGAGTGTATATGTGTATGAGTATGGGTATTGGGTGGGGGGGGTATATTGGGTGGCAAAAGAGTTGTCGTGCGATTTTGAGGGCACTTTTAATTAGTTTTGATGGGGTGAAGTGGTAGGTTTTAAATTCTTCATTGTTCATAATGTGTGTTCCGTTAGGTAGGGAAATTTGTTTTAGTTCGTAGATATTTTTTGATAGGAGTTTTTGTAATAAATTTTGAGATAATTGTGTGTTGAGTGTATTATGGCATTGTGTTTCAAGAGTCCAAATTTTTTCTAGTGTTGTTGATTCTATAAGAAAGTTGGGGAGGGTACTTTTTAGGTGTACTTTTGCTACGTGTTATAGTAAGAAGAAGGTACGTGTTATTGGTGATCTTGTACAATTTGTCTTTTTTATTCTGGGTATGTTTTTGGGCCCCCCATATTGGGCGAGGATGTGATGTGTGAGGCCCCTATATATTTTCCCAAGTCTGCCACTGTCATTTAGGGCGTTCTGGAGTTGTTCTCCAATGCATCTAAGGTATGCATTTTTTAGCGAGAAGGCTTCTAGTCCAAAGAGGTTGTGTGGTAGTTGGGTTATTATATTAGACATACATTTTGGCATGCCGCATACGGTTTTTTGTGTGGCGGTTATTTTTTGGTCCAGTTTTTTGATGGCGGGCATTGAGTATGGTACCGCGTAGAAGATGTATGCCACACCCGGTCTTAAAACAGTGTCGATCATTTTAATTTTTTGTTTCATAGTGGCCGGACAAGCTACTAGTTCTTTGCATTGTTTGATTAGTTTTGTGGTGGTGGCATGGATTTGGGTTTTCCATTTTAGGGAGGGGACGAGACTTATTCCTAAATATATGTATGGTTCGTTTTGGTGGATATTGGTTGGTTTCGGTAATTAATGTTAGAGGTTTGTATTAGGGCTTTGAATGCGGTGGGGTTTGTTTTTGATTTATTTGGGCATCTAGTGACGGCACATTTTGGGACATCAACATCCATACCTGTCCATTTGCAGTATCTGTCTATTTTGTTAAGTTGTATTTTTATGGCGTTGATTTTGTTGGTTATGGCCGCAAGGTCGTCCGAGTATAGTGTGGAGTTAATGGTGGTTTGTAATGTCCCAAATGTGTATCCATTGTTACCTCTGTCTAGCCATCTAAGTAGTGGTTCTAGGAATATAATGAATAAATATGGGCTTAGGGTATCTCCTTGTATTGTTCCCTTATGGATGGCTATGGGTTTAGTTTTACCAAAGTGTTCTCCTATGTAGGAGGTTGAGGAATCGGAGTATATATTTCCCACTAGTGCGGTGGCGTCTTTGAGGTATCCAAGGTCCGTCATTATGGCTAAAAGTCTAGCGTGGTCAATGGAGCCGAAGGCATTTTTAAAGTCAACATATAGTATAAATATGTCTTGGTTTGTAAATCTTGCATCTTCTAATGCGGCTATTATTGTTTGGATTTGTCTAGCGGTGCTTTTTTCTGCTCTGAACCCCTCTTGGCTATCATGCAGTATTTTATGTTTTTCGCCATATGATGATAGTATCGATGTAAATGTGCTCGTAAATAGTTTATAAATGGTATTGGCTAATGCAATGGGTCTATGGTTCGGTATTATGGATGGGTCTCCTTTTTTGTATAGTAGGATTGTTGCACTTGTTTTCCATGAAGCAGGGATTTGTTTTTGTTTATAGCACTGGGAGAAGAAGAGGGTTAGTAGTTTGTGGAACCTTAGGGGCATTTTTTTTAGTATAGAGTTCGGTATGCGGTCCGTTCCGGGGGCCTTATTATTTCCTTCGTCGGGCCTCAGCCCCCCCTCTCGGCGAAGCCAAAAAAAGAGCGTAGCACTGGCTTATCATTGCGTCCCGCCTGAATGAATGATAGCCTACAAATAAAGTTGTGAAATGTCATAAGAATTATGGACATGACACCTTAAATTGGCTATGGCCGGAGAAAAGAAACCTACCCCTGGAGCTATATATATATTTTTGCCGCGGGTTTACGGCTCCTTGCCCTTAGGTAGTAACAAAACACTTACGCGCTAAGAATGCATTAATTTCTATTTTTCTTAGTCCAATCGGAGAATTAGCTAAAAAGCCTTTAAAAAGCTTTGATTCAATTTAGGGCTGATCCAACAAGTTCGTAAAATGAACTGGTTTGCATCTGACATTCGTTGGGCTGCGGCCCTCTGAAACACCTGAAGCGCACTGCGCGAAGATGCCCAAGAGCATTCAATTACGAGCATTCGGTGGAACCGGTGAACCATGCATTTTTCTAGATAGAGATGCGTGAGACAGAGGGCTCGTAGTACCCGCCTACTCAAAACGTACCCCGCGAAAGGAAAGCGCTGGCACTGCATATGGTGGGTGCTTTCAAGGTCTCGTCGCTTGGCCCTGAATCGTCGAGAGTGGACTCACCGACTCCTGAAGTACTGTTCCCAAAATTTAATTTGATCTTGCGATATGCAGTTTTGTAACTCTTTATCAGGTCAAATAGATTAGGTTACGTAGACAAGTGTCATATGTAGCTTGATTAAAGTATGTGTGTAGTGGGGTTTCCGGGTCTCCTCTTGTTTCTAATGTGAATCCATCTAGGTCATGCCATGGATATTGTCGTACTGTGCATGTGCATGTAGTGCGGTGGTCCGGTTGATAGTTGCATGTGTTTACGGTAGGCGTGTTGTTTTTTGTTTGTTGGTTAAATATTTCGTTTGCAATGTCTTCTGGGCTAGTTAGTATATTGTTATATTGGTCGGTGATGCAGTCTAATGGTGGGGACTCCATATTTTTGAATATTCTTCTGTTTATTTTCTTGGGGCTAGTTTCATATAGTTGTCTGTATTTGGAGATGGCTTTTCGAATGTTTTCTTGGGTATGTTTGGTGATTATTTTTCAGGCTTGTATGTTGGCGTTTTTTGCAATAAGTGCTATGTTGTTTATCCATGTGTCGTGAGGTAGATGTATGGGGGGTGGACTAGGGATTTGTGTGTTTAGAAGGTTTTGGAGTTCGTTGAGGATAGGGTGGTTTCGCCATTGAGGGTTGTTATTTACGGTTCTTATGGTTTTTTGTATAGTGTGGTAAATGGTTAGATGTTGTTTCCATGTTTTAGATAATTTACGGGATAAATATCCATCTTATTGTGATGTTCGGTTTGTCATTTGTGGTATGGGTTGGGCTTTGCAGGTTTGTTCAGTTGTATTGGATATGTTGTTGATGAGTGTATCTAGAGTGTGACAGGCTTCTTGCCATTGCGTTTGGGAAAAATGGTTATTAGATTCTAATTCGTTTATTAGGGAGTCAATTGGTAGTGAGATTTCTTCAAAGAATTTTATGTTGAATAGTTCTATGTTATTTTGTGGGATGGGGTTGAGGATACGTATGTGGTCATTATTTGTGTTGGTTGGCGTACGATTTATAAATGTGTTGTTTGGGATGTGGAGTTGTACTAGTGAGTGATCGGAGTTCAGATGAATGTTATTATTTGTTGTGGAGGTAAATATGGTATGGTTAGTTGCACGGACGTAGAATCCATCAATTAGGCTCCAGTTGCTATAGTTGTATGCTCCTTGCTTAGAGTATGTAGTGTTTGTGGGAATGTAATTAAAGTTTAGGTTTTCTGTAAATTCTTTCCATTGAAGGTCTATTAATTGTGGTGGTGCGAGTTGGTTTCCGTTTTGTCTACCTATGAGGGCAATGTCTCTATTGAAGTCACCACATAAGATGTGGTTGTGGTTAGGGTTGTTGGTAATATAGGTGGTGATGTTAGTTTTGATGTCCTCGGTATGTCTGATGTCTTCGGGGTGGGATGGCATGTATATGTGGTGAATTAGCCATGATTGTAGTGGGTGATTAGAGATTTCCAAAATTTGGAGGTATGGGGATATGTTCATCGGGGTGGGGATTTTTTTGATATTGCCTGGAAAGGCGTATTTTTTGTGTATGAGGGTGAGGAGGCCCCTTCGGCCCGGTGTACATGGTCTTCTTTGTTGTATGCATCGTGTTAAGGCATGTGTGTTATTGAAAATAAGTTTATAGTCGGGAAATAGTCTTTGTATGTATTTTGTGGATTTTGTGGCCGATATTTTTGTTTCTTGTATGACTATGAATGTCGGTGGTGTGTTAGTGTGTATAATTATGTTTTGTAGGTTTGGGAGCGTGGTATTTAGGGATGAGGCGTTCCATGTTATTATGCTTGTGTTGTTGTTGTTCGTATGTGGGTTATGGTTTTGTGGTGGGATGTAGTTTGGTGGTGGGGGTGGAAGAGTGTATTTCGGGAGGGGGTTTGGGCATTTTAGTGCCTCGTTTATGATAGTGTTAGGGAGGTAGGGAAATCTTTGTTTTATCATGTCATTTGTTGGGGGTGTATTTTGGTTGTGTATAAAGTTATATAGTTCTTTGTTTACCAATGTGTTGTGGGTTGTGATGTTTAAATTAGTTTCAAGAAATGTTGTGTAAGGATGTGGGGTACTAATGTGTCTTTCGGGGGGGTTTTGTAGGTTATGTAGAGTGTGAAGGAGTGTATTGGTCCATTGGGTTATGTTTTGATTTTGTGTATTTAGGAGTTGATTGCAGAGGTCTATGTTGGGGTGTATAGTGATGGCTAGGGCATATAGAATGTGGGATGGAGGAGATTCGTTGTGTTGGTTTATATATATGGCAATATGTGGGTATGTGTTATTATGTTGTTGATGTGATATATGTGTGGTTTTGAAAAGGGGGGCAAATTTTTGGGCAATGTGTTCGTATTCGGATTGAAGTTTTATGGTATTTGGTATGAAATACGTTTTGGCATTCTTTTTGTGCGAAGTGGGGTGTCTTTTTAATACGTTCGGCATAGGTCCTGGGTTAGTCTCTATGTCTCCTCCGATTAATATTAGTAGTTTGTAGTAGATGGGTTTTTTTTTGTTTTGTTTCAGAATTTTTTGTTTTTGTATGTGGCTTTGGTATTTTATTTTGTGTTTTTTTTATTGTGTGTGTTCGTCTTTGTATGTGTGTATGTATATGTATGTGTTTTGTTGGTGGTATTGGTGATTTTGTTTTAGAATGGGGGAGAAACTTTTTGCAAGGTGTTGATACTCATGTTGGAGTTTGATTGTACAAGAAATGAAGTATGTTTTGTATCTACTTTTATGGGCTGATGGGTGGGTTTCAAACACATCTGGCATAGGGCCAGGGTTGGTTTCAATATCCCCACAATTGATTAGATGATGCATATCATTATATTTGTAATAATATGTATTGATGGTTGTCTTGGATACATAAATTGAGGTAGTGTTAAAAATAGGTTTTTTATAACATTTTGTTTTCGTCAAAAAGTAAGTAGATTGAAATAATGAGTTTTCTAAAAGATTTGTTTCTAAAAATATTTTGTCTAAAAATATGATTTCTAAAAACAGATTGATATTTATTTCAAAAGGATTCATATATATTCTTACTTTCATTAGAATTCCTATTTTTAGTAAGTCTATTTTTGGCGCCCTCGGCGCGCACCCAGCCAGCCTTACGACCATCCCCGCTTCAATTTTTCTTCTACACATTCTCAACAAATTTCTACTCTTTAATCGCAAACTCTTCTCATCTTCATATATATCAAATTAAATTTTACTATTAACTTTCCTTTTATCCCTATAATTTGTATTCCAACTTCTATTTTTAGTATGAATTGTTTTCTTTTTAGTATCTTTTTTGCTTATTTTTAATCTAGAATTTGTGTTTCTCATTACTAATTTGATTAATTTTCCATCCCTTATTTTTTATTCTCTTAGGAAGCATATTCTATTTTTAGTACTGTTGTTTGTTGCTATGTTCTTATTATTTGTATTCTTATGATAATGGTTTTCTACCTTACCCTTTATTTTCTCCTTACATATCCTCTCCGATTTTGTTCTTTTATTTTTAATAATACTTGCTTTATTTGCAACCTTTGAAATTTCATAAATATCTATCTTCTTCCAATTTAATTTATTATATATCTTTTTACTCTCCTTGATTTTCCTATTTTTAGCCATTTTAATATTCCTTGTCTTTTGATGATATGTAGTTATAAATGTGTGTGTAGTTGCTTTTGGTTTAAAGTTTATACATATGTTTGTATTAGTATGTATCCCAATTTTAGTCTTAGTATTTGTAACAGTATTCGTAATGTCTCCTCCAAGTAGTATTAGTAGTTTGTAGTGGGTGTATTTTTTTTGGTTTTGTTTTGGGATTTTTTGTTTTTGTATATGTCTTTGGTATTTTGTTTTATTCTTTTTTGGAAGTATGTATTTATTTTTGTATGTATGTGTGTGTGTGTATCTTTGATGGTATATAGGCGTTTTTGTTTTTGTGTGTCTGTGTGTGTTTGTGTTTGGGTTTATATTAGTGTTCATTCGTATGTTTGTATTAATATGCGTCTTAGTATTTGTTTTACTTTTCGTTTCGGTATTTACATATGTGTTCGTGTTAAGGTTCTGTGTGTGTAGTCTAGGAATTGTTTTATGGAGTGTGTTTTTGGAGTTTAGGTTTTTTGTTTTACTTGGTTTTTGTGGGGGGTTGTTTTTAAATATTTTTTCTATTTTGTGTATTATTTTTTGCGGTATTTGATAATATATTTTTATTTCATTTTCCTTGATTTTTTGAGTATTATTCATACTCATATTTGTGTCGGTGTTTATGTCTTCTCTTGCTTCTGTATTTATATATATTCTCTTATATGTATTCTGACCTGTATCCGTATGTGTACTTGTAACTGTGTTTGTAGCTGCATCCGTTTTTTAATTTTTTGTGTATTTGTATTAGTATTCGTATACATATCCATATCTGTATTCGTATTCGTATACATATATGTGTCTATGACTGTACTTGTATTCGTATATGTATTCCACTATGTATGTACGTATGTGTTTTTTATTTAGTTTTGAGGAAAATACAGTATGTGTAGGAAGTATCTAGTATGTATCTGACGTCGTATAGTGTGTAGCTAAGAACTTGGGATACTATTTTATCAGAGTTTTTAGGAGAATACGAGCTAGTTGGTCTAGAGTCCCTGAGATTGGTTGTCTTCACATGTTTGACGGTCCTTCACCAAGTAGGTTAGGTGTTATGATTCCCGTGATGCCTTGCATCATGTTGAAGGTCACTGCAACCGTTTCTTGGATCTTCATCATTTGGAGTCTAAGTTCTTTGAGCTCTTGTACTTTCTCCTCCGTTAGTGATTAAGCCTCTTCTCTCAAGACCTTGTTATTGGCTTCAAAGGCCTCCACGAGGTCTTTTTTGGTGATCACGTCGGTGGGAGCTTGGAGTTTGAAGGTCTCTACTGTGTTTACTATAGCCTTGTTCACGTCACTAAATCCATACTCAACAAGTTGGGCTTGAGATGGAGGGTTAGCTCCATCTATGCTCCTAATGTGTGGTGCAAATAATACAAAATGGCCATCTACAGGAACGGTTTTGTTAACAAAGGTTCTGTAAACTATGGGATTGGTACACACCACGTTAGCACTACCATTGTGACACATTCCTACCTCCTTGTGGTACCAAATGGAGCTGACTCCATGGGCTCCTAAGATCTTGAGGATGGCATCAGTGGTGTCATGAGTAGAGAGGAGTAGAGGGAGATGGGAGAGGGTGAGGATAAGCGCATCTTTTTTTGCCTTTTGTTCCTTGCTCATAGGTGTTTTTCTATGTGGAAGCTTTGGTTGGAGAATCTCTTGATGCGCCGTCACTTGCTGGCACTCAATCTTCTGCGCTTGCTGTGGAGTTGTTGACATGATGAAGGCGAAGGCTTCCTCGCGCGTTTTCTGCACACTCGTGATTTCGAACTCGTGTCCCCTCTTAAAGCTAGACACGAGGATCTCTTTGAAAAGATTGTTAGCTGTGATGCCATAAAGGGAAGGAGATTGAATTTTTACTGATAGACTAGAGCTGCAAGCGATGCTGTTGTAAGACTTACATACCTTGCTTACTACATTGATTTTGTCGATCTTAAGTATGAAAGGTCGGAGTCCTTTGAGAAGAATTAGTCCATCCAGCTCAGGTCGCAAGAGATGGAGTTTGATCAGTCCATACCAAATGTGTTTCCGCCCTCTCCTGCTTTGAAGCTCAGATAGTGGATAGAGATAGGCTCTATGATTTTCTTACCAGTTGGGATGTTCATTTTTTGAAGGCGCGCAGCTATCATTACTTTGACGTCGTCGTGCATCATGGGGTGAGCAGGTAGCTCAAATTGAATCGCTATGTGGAAATCCAGGGCTAAACCAGTGTTTTCATCAACCTTGATGTTTGCAGGAACCTGAGTCAAATTATAGTGCTGACCTCCAAGACCTCCAGCAGCTCTTGATTGTGGGTAGAGGATTTGGGGGATACACGGAAAGGCTATTCTGGCGTTTCTGACTTCCCAAGCTTCTTCCTCTTCAAAACCTCTGGTCATCATGTCTTCAATAGTTTCTCCAGGGAAGAGTACGTCAAGTCCATCTGCTACTGTCAAATCTTCCATTACCTGGAAACCGAACCAAAATCTGAAGGAAGTGAGGTCAGGCATACCAATGGGGTTCTTACCTGTTTCTTCCATGACTTCTTCGATCACAGCTCCTTTACTTTTCTTGCAGGAAGCTGAGTCTGTTTCACTTGATTTGTCTATTCTGTCAACTTGGGGGCGTTTCTGGGTGTCTGGCGAGGGGTCAGTGTCCATTCTATCTCTGAAGGTGAGGGTTTTTTTTGCACTCCTAAGGTCCATTGCTACTTTTGAAAAATTAGAGCTGATTGCTTGTACCTTACTAGTTTGTCTGAGGCGGCCGTCTTGGAAGGTTGCAAGGGGTAGGTCGCTGGGCACTAGAGAGAGGTCGCAGAGTAAAAGTGGGGGGTCCGTGGGTAGCAAGGGGGGTCGCTAGGTGGTTGGGGGAGGTCGCTGGGCAGTAGTGGGAGGTCACTAGACTTGGGTTTGGGTCGCTGAGGGCTGGAGGGGAGCCATCGGTCATAGGGGGTCGGTGTAGGAGGGGATGGGTTAGGGAGGTCTCTGGGAAG
Organism: Bryoerythrophyllum caledonicum; assembly: GCA_963971425.1. Classification (NCBI taxonomy): domain Eukaryota; kingdom Viridiplantae; phylum Streptophyta; class Bryopsida; order Pottiales; family Pottiaceae; genus Bryoerythrophyllum; species Bryoerythrophyllum caledonicum. The sequence goes on from OZ020518.1 coordinate 20,547,095, forward strand.
GGGTTGGCTCAGTGCCGTTGAGTACGAGGTTGCGGGGGGGAGGGCTTCGTGTCGATGGAGGGAGGGTGTTGGAGTCAACGTGAGAGCTTGCCCAATTGTTGTTGTTGTTGAGGGTTACGTTTGTTGTCGCGCCTTGAGTTCTTGTTGACGCCGTTGTTGTGGAGGTCTTGCGTTCGAGACTCTGCAGGGTTGGGGCCCGGTAGTGAGGGTGTGCTGGCTCTGGTGTTGATTTCGATACTGGCAAGGGGGGAGGCCTGGAACAGTGAAGGCGGCCTCCGTTTTAGCTGAGGGGCGGCGTTCTTGTGGCAACGGTCGTTGGTGTCGGAGTCAGTGCTGGGAGGGGCTTGGAATGTATGTTTATTGATCTGCTGCACCTTCCTATATGTATTGTCGGTTGCAGTTACTAACAGTGATTTGTTGCGCTGCAGATGGCGTTTCTTGTGTTTTGAGTTGGCGATGCTTGACTGTCTGTATCTAGGTCTAGTAGTTAGCTTATAGTTTTTGATGCATGAATTAGGTTGGATTTGTTTTGGGTTTGTATCCTTTCTGTTTAGTTTTGCATTGTCTAGCCTGATATGACTAGAGATAATATCAAGGAAAGGGAGTGTGCGTAGATATGTGAGTGAACAGATTGATAGAACTTTACAGTGAAAGAGGTGTGAAGAGTTAGAGATGATAGTATCTGATATTTTTGTCGATTTGGTGTTGAGAGTTGTGGATGACTCTGGTTCCACGATACTTGTTTCCTTGCTTCCAGGGTTGTAGCGCTCCCAAATCTGCAGTTCTTGTTTGTATTATGGACGGTGTTGACGCTGATTTCTTTCCCCTGAGCTGTGGACGTGAATGTCACCTGGACCTGTAAGAAATATCTTTGTTATTATTTTGTGTGCCGGGGTGATCAACGATCTATCAGTTAGTTGGTTTTTTTCGTTTGCTTGGGATCTACAGTGATTTTGGCAGTTTTGTAGTGTTTGTTTTGGGAGAGTGATTTTCTGTCCTCTGCCAGTGGCGGGTTTGTGCTTACTGTGTACGTAGAGATCTTTTCTAACTTGGTTTCGGTAGCACTTCTGCTTTTCAGGTGGGGGGTTGGATCTAATCTTTCTACGTGTGCATGTGATGTTTTTGCTAACTATGGAGATGTGCGGGTAGGTTCTAATGGTGTCTACTGTTAGCGGATCAAGAACATACCAAGGAGCAAAGCAAGAGTCTGAGCAAGAGAAAAGCAACTCTATGTGACAAAGTACATGCTGTGATAGAGCTTGCAAGATAATAGGAAAATGACGAACTGTAAGGGCAACTGGTAGGTTAGGGATAGCCTGATGCTTGCTGCTGCAGGTTGGTCTCGGTGGTGTCTTGTTCAGTACTCCTTGGTGTTGTTGCGGGTACTGGTGTCGTTGATAGACCGAAGCTGGTGCGGAGTTGCTGCAGTCTGGGTCGGCAGTGTTGGGAGCTGGAACATCCGGGCTTGTACTCGGGTACCTGCGTCTGTTAACTTCAATTCGCTTTGACGTAAGATTCGCAGTCGCAAAAGTGGGTTCGGCAGGGCCCTTGTTTAGGTGTCGATGTGCTGGCCTTGTACTCTAGCGTCGACGTGCGATGTTGGTTCCAGTACGTCTCCTTGTTGGATCAGCAGTTGTTGCAGCTGGGTCGGCGGGCCTTATGCTCTGGTGTCGATGTACGTCTCCAACTTGTCTTGAGCATTTGATGCTGACTGTTCTGTGGCAAGGAGTCTCTCTCTCGTATTGTCTAGTTGCTAAGCATAGGTTGCTGGATCTCTCAATTTTTTTGGCTGATGTGGACTGGATCAAAGTTCGCACTGGAGTTTGTGTAAGCTATGACGTTTTTGATGCGACAAACTATTAGATCTGGATCCGAACTAGAACCATACGCTCAAGGCTAGATTTGTTGCCAACACAAAAATCCCAACGCTTTCAGCTCATTTTCTTCCAGATCTGCACCTCTACTAGTATTTCTCTATCTTACAGATCCAGATTTGAGTTTCAGAGTCCTATCCAACACATGCTCTCCCCAAGCTCACACATTAAATCGCAGATCCTAGTGTATGTGGACTCTCAACAAGGCCAGCCTCCTCTTGTTGCCATACACTTCTCCCTGCGACTAACTCCTTTGCAGCCCTCCTCACCAGAAAACGTGGAGCTCATTTAGTCATTCTACTTCTCCTCATACGTCTCAACAATCACAAAACAATGCTCATGGTTCCATATTAGGTATAGGGTTTAGAGTTGGTATTTTGTGGAGCAGGAATAGTGATAATATGTAATGTTTGCAAATGGTGAATGCATCTTTATAGGCAATAAATTAAGTAATCGATATAGATCCACAATGGTCACGAGGACAATTTGTTTGTTCAATTTCACACTCAAATTTACAAAAAACAATCACTAATATTTTCCCTAAATAAAGCTTTAGACTTTAGCTTTATATTGTATCTTAATAAAGCTTTAAAGCTTTGTATAGAAATTTGGGTTTTGCAAAGAAACCGGAGTTATGGTTTTGTAAAGGAAAAACCTAAGAAAATAGGAAAACACACTTAAAAAACAAAAAAATTCCATCAACCCTTGGATTACTATGACAATTATTATGGTCGATGAAAATCATCCATATCTTTAACCCCTAAATGAAAATAGTCCGAAGGTGGGCTTTTGCAAATCTTGGGCACGTTTCCATGGTTGCAATTTATATTTGCAATTCTTGAAATTTTGTATAGGAATGCAAGAAGACAAGAGGTATTTGGGAGTATAGTCTTTATTTTCATCAGACTCATAGAAAATGAGTTACGCCATATTAAAAAAAACGTTGTTGAATGAAGGCACGTCGGGCAACTGCAAAAACTTTTGCTACAACACTCTAGTAAATTTGAGATTTTCAATACTAGCAAGTTATTTCATTTTTTTCATATTGTCAAAAAAACATTTCTTGTCTTTAGTGAAAAATGCATTTTATCCCAAGTCAAAGATTTTCACACAGTGCCACACATTGTTGGGCAGGGAACTAGAAATACAATTTTTTTATCCCTTCCTTACTCATTGCACTAGAATTATCAAATTTGAAGTGGTTTTGGTGTGAAATTGTGAAGGAAATTTAGGGGTTCAAATCAATAGAAAATAGTTTTTCATGCCAGTAGTAACCGAATAGACAAAAGAGGGTGATGTGATGAAGTCTACTGTATTGCTTCTTGGACTACCAAGTTAGCCCTTTTAATACATTTTTTTGGATTCTTTCCTCTCTTATTGCATTTTTAGCTGGGATTAACTACAATACAATCTTATTATAGAAATTAATACAAACAACTAACATTTGATCATGAGATTGTTCCTCCACCACACTGTATGTTTAGAAATATGTGAAGCATCTTCAACCCTAAGTGTCTCTCATCACAAAAGTGCCTATTGCTAGAACTCATTAAACCTCAAATAATCATAAACACTCGGTGGTAGTTCATTGTAAATGCTAGCTTTTGTAATTTACCGTTGTCGTTGTGCTATTTTCATTGTTGAATATAAAAACATAGTTTCCTGAATCAGTTTTGGCAGTTGGTGTATGTTTCATTATGTCTTGTGAGTTTGCGACATGTGACACTTTTTCAGTTGTCGTGGTGAGCAGTAAAGGTGACTTGCACATTATAATACCAAATTACTTCGTAAAATTGTCCTTCTCAGTCTTGGATCTTGGTTTTCATGTCTGTTTTCCAGACTGAGCTGTAACATTCTACATGATCGATTGCAGTAACGGAAGCTGGCCTGAAATGTTTACTCAAGTGTCTTATTTTGTAATTCGCAAAAGAAATATTTCCATTATTGAGTTACTTGTAAAGTGAGGCAAAGATATGTACAGATTTGACCTCCTTTCATCATATTTAAATAATCAAATGAGCTCCAATAAGCTCTAAATATATATTAGTAACTTATGGAGGGAAAAGAGTTTTCTTAACCCCTAAAGTTCCTTGACTATGTTTCACCAAAAAATGGCCCAAAACTGCCATTTCTTTAGTGTGCTACAAAACTAGCCTTAAAATAGCATTTGGCCAAATTTAACCGTAAGATCTTCAAAAATAGCACTAAAAGACAATGTTCAATTTTTTTCAAAATTATTGACCGTGTGGATCAAAAGATTATAACATTTATAGCTTGGAAAAAATATTTTTTTGGTCTTTGCCCGGATAATCAAATGCGCTTTGACTACAATTTGAATGATATTTTTGCAAAATAGTTGGTTGATATTTTTTGAAAATCCAATGCGCATTTTTGTTACTTATATGTCCGCTTACTCATTTTTTGCTTGAAATGGTTGAGAATAATGCTAAAAATCTTGCAATAGAAAGAGGTTGAATTCTCCCCAAAAACAAGTAGAAAATGGAGGGCCATGGTTTCTACTAAAAATATTTCAATTTTTTTTAATCCCAACGGTTGATATAAAGATAGTATTATGGTTACAAATTTAGTCATGTTAGTTTTTAATTTTAAATGATTAAATTCAAATTTTGGGGCACAATGCCCTAAATATGGGATTTTTGATGAGGGCAGGAGTTGGGACGGGTCCTCTG